>NCQT01110120.1:0-11144 GCA_002740465.1 Stenocereus thurberi
GGTTTAGGGTGTAGGGTTTAGGGCTAGGGGTTTCGGGTAAAGGATTCTTAGTTTTTAGGGTTAAGGATATTAGTGTTTATTGTTTTCGGTTAGAGATTGGAGTTTACGTTTTAGGGTTTATGATATAGCGTTTACGGTAGGGTTTAAGGATTCTAGTTTGTAGGGTTTAGGGTTAGGGGTTCCTTTCTTTTTCCTATTTACATTTAAGGGTTTAGGGTTTGTAGGGTGTACATGATGTCTTGTGTTTAGAGTTGGGTTTTGAAGTATTCAACGTTTAGCTTATGTAGTTAACCTATGTAATTTGTGCAAAGAAGTAAATATATAAATTGCACATTCATGTGAAGTGTACATTAATTCCATGATAGACACGCATAGTGTAAATAAGTAACAATGTCCTTTTACCACAAAAAGCTTAGCTTTACCGTTACACTTCGCATGATACGGTTTCCTGAATTTATTATTATTTCAAGTAGTTTTTGTTTAATACCAATAATTAATCCCAAGCTTCTACTTTCTCAAACTATACAAAATATAATTAAATGATACTTCAACTCTTCCGGCCAATAGTGAAACGAGATATGGATTCACACTATCCAAGATGACAACTTTTCAATCAGGTAATCTAATAGAATGCAAAGGCAAGGAGAATTTAAGGAAGAAGGGGCCTGGTGGGTGAGTTCTAGTTGACTTGCTTTTATGAAAAGCATAGGCAAGGAAAATTTAAGGACAACTTTTAAATCGCGATATGAGTTTTTAATTTGAGCAGCAAGGCCAGGCAGTGGCCAGTAATAAAAAGCACCAAAACCTCATATACCTAAATTGGATCTCAGCCAACCATGCTTTGAATTAGCTTTTATATGTACTTAATAAGTCTTTTGCAAATTAATGACTTTAAGATTATAAGTTAATTCTCACATTTCTGTCCATCATTCGACTAGCGTCCCTGTTAGTTCGAATTATCGTCTATTTCAAACAAACAACTCGTCCCACACATTGCATTTTAATATCAAATCCAGTACCAAAATAAGTTAACAAATCCGGATTACTAAGAATAATTAACTCACAAAACAAGTCAACTTATGCAATTTCAATTCCCGTAACAATAACTCCAAACGTGAGCAAATTAATCAACTCCAACCAAAGATTTATTACTTCATGAATTCACATTCTCCCCGGCCCCTCATCAGATCTGAAATTCGTACATTGTTAACCTCACAACCTTCAGCAAAAATGTCCACAGAACACAACCCATTATTAGCAACATTTAGCAGGATTCATTCACGCAATAACAACTACTCAGTTGCAAATTCATCCTCATCACATTCTTAGACATTCTATTCACAAACTACTCAAGAAACACATTTTTAAATTCGATTTTGTCAAATCAAAGGCCAACAACTTACATTGCACCGGCCAAGTCAGTCGACGTTGGGGTCAAGGCCCCGCCGTTCACTCACCGGCCGACCACCAAGACGTTAGCGTGCCCGCACAACACTGACTGCTGCCACCCTCTGCGCCCCCAGACACGACCCCGCCAAACAGTGCACTTGGTGTCCCCTCCCCTCACTGATGTCGCCGGCGCACTCCAACCAGACCAACACCAATTTAATGCGAAAATTGATGCGAAGTTAGGGTTCCAGTGTGCGAATTTTTGGCCATAAAGCGCCCAGATCTGAAGTTGAGCATGGTGGGAAATGAGCAAGAGGACGGTGAGCAATTGGAAATATTTATGGTGGGAGTAATTAGGAATTAATTGAGGGTGAGCAAGACGAAGGTGGGCAAACTGTTGTTTGAATTAATTGAAGGCTGGAAGCTAGCTAGATAGACAGAAAGGAGGTCTCTGGCAAACAAAGAAATGGCGATGGAATTGAAGCAAGATGTAGATCAGCAAGAAGGCCTCAATTTATGGCCAATTGTGATGGCCATTTTTGACGGGTCCTGTCAAAAACAGGGCAGCTTTTGCAGAGTTTTTGACGGGCCTATGAATCAAACATATGAATCAAACAATTTACTGCCCGTCAAGAATAGTACACCTTTTAGACAGACACAGGCAGGACGAAGTAAATTTCGTCAAAATATCTTTCGAGATATATGTACAGAATATTATCGTCACAAAAATATTCCTTCCGTCAAAATTCTCATAACACATTTTGACAGTTCAAACACCCAGCAAAAAATTCCATCAAAATTTCGCTTTAATGCTCAATATATTGAGATTTAAATTAAGATTTCTTAGTTGCAAAAACTTTGATTCAATACTAAACCAACTCAATGGCCTGAACTTTCAATGAATGGTCTAAATCAATATTCAGACAACTAGGCTGGAATGGCTAAATCATAAAAACATATAATAATTATAATTCTCGGAATGTCATAGTGACCAGTGGATAATTCAAGCTAGTATACTAGCTAGCCTAAACTAGTTTGCTCAGTTCAATTTATCAAGAAAGTGGATTGACAGTAGCGGAGCCAAGATTCTAAGCAAGAGGGGCGAGATTGGAAAAATTAAAGGATATTTCAAAAAAAAATGAAAAAGGTAGAACAAAGAGTCAAACCAAGGACCTCCCACCTAAAGTAAGGGGCAACCACCACCCTACTATGCACTCCTATGATGTATACTTATAAACTAATTAATATATATCTATTTTTCTTATCTACAAAAATATCCCACATTTAATTTTTTTTTCAAAAAGCTGGGGGTCAATTGACCCCCTTGTCCCAACATGGCTTCGCCAAGATTGAGTTATCTCATACCAGACTATCAAGTTGGAATAATAAGGTTTATTGGCAAAAGTGTGCAAAATTCATATTTGTTTATAATATAAATTGAACATGATAAAGTCCCATACCCAAATTAACCCATTTCATTAACAATCCAGTAACCTACTTGGGTCCAATTGATGAAAGTTACTCAAGAGTATTTTCATTTTTTTCGATTAATTATAAGATAGTAAATAAGACAAATAATACACACAACAGTAAAATTTTAAGTGCAAGTAACTATAACTATAAAATTCAAGAGCATTTTCAGAAGCCTCGTTTGTAATTAATGTTGAGTGAAACCAACAAAATCTGACCGACGGAAGTCTTGGCAGGTACGAATGTCCTTTAGCCAATAATCTGGATTTTCAGAGGGTCACACGGCCTTATTTTGGGCACAACCAGGGGAAGAGTTGCCATTTTCTTTCCTCTTTCTTATTCGCTGTTGCTCTCTTCAAAAAGAGGCAAGAAATATAGAAACTGATAATTTTTTATTAATACAGATTTGTTTAAGGATTTGACCACTTATTTGCTCTTAAATAATATCTTATATTCAAGCCTTGTGAATGTTAGACTGTTTATGACGCAAGAGTTTTGCTCTTTTATGGATCAATAATTGTTCGATTTTAGTAAAATAAAGGCCTAAGACAAAAAGAAAAACAAAATATAATAAAGGCTCTTCATCTAGGGTTGAGGAGTTTTGTTTTTTTTTAAATCTTTGGATCTCTGTTTTATCAAAGCCGAACTACTATCAGCCCATGAGGAGACAGAACTCTCCCATCACAAATTTTCTCTATTTACAAGATTCGAACCGAAGACCTTGCTTAAGAAAATTAGTATCAAATCATTTGAACTAACCTGTATTGGTTGGATTGAGATCATAATTTAATAACCTGATGGACTGTATGCAATATTACTCAGTGATACTAAACTTTATGTCCTTATTTTCGGAATATACGGCGACTTTTTAAACCGCTGATATATGATTATATAGTAGATACATAAGTGACATGACATGTACACACAGGTCACTAAAACCTAATATATTCTTGAGACTCTCAATCAGAGTTCCACAATCCTAACAACATGCTTTAGACTTTTGTCACGTGAAAGGGCCTCTTGTGACGTACCATGTAGCATTATGTAAATAAACATCAGTTGTCACATCATCTAAGGTTTTCACAATTCATTCTAATCTTTTAACAATCCCTGCCTCATATCCTTGCTTGGTACATTATGCTCTCTTAATTTCACACATTTTGGATCTTTTCATTTGATATCTACTAGGGTGAGAACTCACGTATTTTAGGCGCTTATAGGTTTAGATGGGTCAGTTAATAGAAAAAAATTGCTAGTAGCATCGTAAATTTTTTAATTAAAATTGTGGTTATTGATAGAGATGTTGTTAATCAAATTTAGCTTTTAACTTTAAATTATTAAATTAAGAATTGTTAGAATAGTGTGATCAGTTTGATGAGAGTGCTAATGAATTCCAATGGGAGATTAGTGGAGGGTAAGCTAGTAAGCTTCGGCGGATAATATAATACAAAAGTATGATAGTAATACTAATGAAAAAACCTAGAACTACAAAGGATGAGTTACAAGTACTATAAATAGGAAGCATACTCTCAATCTCAGTGTATCTCAAATCAAGTAAGATGGAAAGGATAATATATAATAAAGATTCACATTCATTAGATTCATTTAACTTAAATTAAGCCTATACTCCTTCTAAAACAACAAGAGTTAATATAATCTTCACAAAAGTCATATAATTTAATCCGAAAAAATTAACATATTTAAACAAGGGGAGGGGGAGAGAGAGTACTAGATTGCTCCATCTCACCAAATACAAAATGAAATTTATTTTTTAAGAAACTACTATGGCCCCTTGTTTTTAAAAATAATCAATTAATCAAAAAAAAGCAACCCAAAAAAAAAAAAAAACTTTACCCTCCTCTCCTTGGTGCTGCTATCTTTTAGTTCGTTCAAAAACTGACACCGTTAAAAACATCTTCTTTTTTTTTTTAGTTTGTAATACATATTATTTTCAGGGTGTTTAATTGTATCTTATTTATTTTCCACAAAAGCCATGCATAAAAAGTATGGTTTGTTTTGCAAAGTGAAAGTAGCCCCTCGAAAAGTATGACCAATTGAGAAAATGTATTGCCCTAGTTTTACTATTCCTCACAATAGTAACTCATATTATAGGATAGATCTTTGACATAAAGTTACTTAAATATTCTTTATTTAAGTATTCATTAAGAGAGCAAATGTTAGCTTAAAATGACCAAAATATTCAGAAAGTTACAAAATTACTTTCAATAGTAACTTGTCTTGTTTCCTCTTGGTAGTAAATAAGATAGAATGCAAAAATGTCAGTCGTTCCTCTTTGTCATAGGCCGTTCTACTTTCCAGTCAAGCTCAAGACATCCTGATAATTCTAAGCAAACTTGAAATTTAAAAAAGAAAAGTAAATATCATTTATCCACTCTCAATATCATACAAAAAATACCCAAGGAAAAAACCTTCCAAATCACAATTGACGAGAAATCAACTACACAAAATAATAGTTAATGTCACACATACCACTGGTACGTGACAAGTTTTCTCTTTACAGAAAAATGAAACAATCCAAGGCAATGTGTGGATTATTGACGTCTTCAATTGGCATCCAATCCATCTCTTGCCCAGAAAGCAGCTCTCCTATTGCCAATCCCTCCAATTTTGATCCAATTCGCTTTATGTTTCCATTCTCTCTCTTTCCTACCAAATTCTTAGACCCTCCTCCATGCCTGCTTGAGTTAATACTGCTTGGACTTTGAGGCCTAATATAGCAATTTTCCCTCCTCATAGATGTTGTTATAGCCTCCCCCTTATACCTCCTACTTGGAGAGGGGGATATGGGCCTCAAGTCCCTACTACTCCTCGAAACGGGCCTATCGAGCTCCCTTTGGAAGCTCCTTTGATGGGCTAGATTGCTTGATGAGCTACTCACAATGGGCCTATTGGGCTCCCTTCGGAAGCTCTTTTGATGGGCTAGATTGCTTGCTGAGGGACTCACAATGGGCCTATCGGGCTCCCTTCGGAAGCTCTTTTGACGGGCCAGATTGCTTGGAGAAGTACAACGAGCCCGCTTATGGGATGTTGGCTTTGCTACCCTTTGTGGGCTTGGAGGGTGCTGCCTTGGCCCATTGGGCTTGTTGCCACCAATGTAACATCTTCTAGGTAGAGACGATCCTATTCTGGAATTAGCAGCCGTAATGGGATAATCATGACGGGCTATATGGGGATTCTCCCCGGATCGATCCAATTCTGAGCTCAGAACAGATGATGAACGGGAGGATGCCGAGGACAGAAATGAGCATGAACTCAAGCTCGAACTTGTAGTTGGGTAGTTAGAGTTAGCGGAAGAGAGCGACTGCGATAAGGATGCATTTGGAGGAGAAACCAACGATTTTTTGGAAGGAGGAGAAGAAATTGGAGCTTGCGAGATCACAAGCTTGTCTTGAACTGTAGGAATGTTATTGTCTTTCTCAATGCATTGGGGTTCTTCTTCTTGTCGTATCTCTTTCTTGGGGGTTTTCTTGGTTTTACATTTGCTAATGCAAGAACCCATTTGGCTAATTCTTTTGGGGATTTGAATTCAGGGAGGATGATAGTGGCCGGGTATATATAAAGTGCAAAAGCAAAAGGCAAAAGGTTAAGTGGGTATTAGCCTTTTTGAGATGAGAAGAATATTTGAATTGAAATTGCGGGGGTAGAAATCCGTTGTGCAACGGTTACTAAAGGCCGACTACTAATTTTACACATAGTGGTGGGTTTTTGCTATCATTTTCCTCCAACTTTTTTGAGACAAATTGGAATGTGGGGTCTATAAAATCTTTAATTACTCTAATTAAATGGGTTGGTGGGCTAGTTTTAATTAATCGGTGATTAAGCTTTTAATTCAAAACTGATTCATCTTTGTATGGCAATTCGAGTTAATAGGGCTCACTTGTCTTCATGTCCTATATTTGTCCTTCTAATTGGAGGGGTCATATGAAAATAATTTCACATAGAAAACTGACACGAACATAACCGATTTCGACTTCAAGTTGACACAATTTGACCGTTTCATGGAACCAAATTCTCAAGCCTAAATCTATGGGAGGTTTAGGACTCAATGCCATGAGACGAACTAAATCGGCTTATCTTGCAAAGCTAGGTTGGAGGTTTCTCATTGAAAGAGATAAACACTGGTCACAAGTTGTAAGAGCAAAATACTGTAATGGCCGGTGTGACATAGACATGTTTACCGCTAAATCCAATGCGTCGAATACGTGGAAGGGCATGGCGGAGAATGCAAAGTACCTCAGAGAAGGCATGCGAACGAAGGCAGGGAATGGAAAACGCACCCTCTTTTGGTATCACAACTGGGCCATTGCGAAACCTCTTTGCAATATTGCCATCTCAGATATTCCACCTCACTGAGAGGATGCAACAGTAGAAGAATTCTGGGATGTAGCAACGGGTTGGAAATGGGACCTTTTTGCCCATTGCTTACCTGAAGATGCCTTGAAAATCATAGCCTCTAATGAGCTTCAACCTGAGGAGGATAATGATGACCAAATGATGTGAAATGATTCCAGCCATGGTAACTTCTGTTTGAAGTATGCGACAACCATCATTCGGAAGGAGGCTGAAAACGATAGGGACTGCTTGTGGGAGGTTATTTGGCAGAGGAAAATACCACAAAAAATAAATTTCTTTTTGTGGCTTGCTGCTTATGAACGGTTAATGACAAATGTTCATCGTTTTGCTCGTGGACTAGCTCCAAGCCCGACCTGTGCTGTTTGCGATTCTGCTGAGGAAACAACACTGCATCTACTGAGGGGTTGCTCCCTTGCAAGAACAATATGGTACTCGCTTGTCCCCCGCCATGAACAAGCAACGCTCTTCGCAAAACCGTTGAGGAACTGGCTTAGCTCAAATCTTGCTACTGCTGGCACATCTCATGGAGATTGGCCTACCTATTTCGCAACTGCCTTGTGGTGGTTTTGGAGATGGAGGAACAGATGCATCTTTGAAGAGCCCAACTTCATTCCATCCAACCCCAGAAGGTTCATTCACGGAAGATGCAGAAACATTCTGGATGCAATGAAAACAGTAGGATACCAGAACTTTGGTCCTAAAACTGAGTATGTTTGTTGGAGACCACCACCACCTGACTGGTGTAAACTGAACGTAGACGGGGCAGCCAAAGGGAATCCAGGCTTGACGGGGGGCGGTGGAGTGCTGAGAGGGCACCGTGGGGAGTGGATTAGAAGTTTCGCGGCAAATTTTGGATACTGTTCATCAGTAAAAGCAGAGTTGAAGGCACTGTTACAAGGTCTACGTATGGCAAAAACCTATGGGGTCACAAAGCTTATAATCCATATGGATTCATTGGTGGTAGCACATAAGGTCAACGACTCAGTCTCACATAACCAGCCCATTTTTACCTGCTGAAGGAATGCCAAACTCTTATCCTCAATTCAGAGTGGAGGGTGACGCTAGAGCATTGCTATAGAGAGACCAACAAGGTGGTCGATTATTTGGCAAACTTAGGGGTTAACCAAGAGTCACCATTAGCTACATTTGCACACCCCGCTAGTGGGGCAAGGCCTATTCTGTTCCAAGACTGTTGTTATGTTTCTTGGACTCGTATGTTCCGAGAGTAATAAATTTATCTTAGGGGTGAAGCCCCTCATCAGCACCAAAAAAAAAAAAAATATTGAATTTTTTTTATTGAGTAAATTAAGTTATTTTTAAGAGTGAGATAAAACGAACTAGTTTATAAATGGAACAACCTAAACCGATCTATTTTTTAGTATTCGGGATAATTAGGATTTGGAATGAAAAAGTTTATTTAATCTGTAAAGATCTCTCCTGCAATTCCTAGTCCTCCTTACTGAAACACTATATATATTTGCATTGAAACTCTAATTAATCGACCACCTAATATTATCTACTAAAGGAGGACATGGTACAGCCCGAATCTGGGACATTATACTTCAATTTTTCATGTAAATTTCAATTAGAATAGGAGTTGGATCGATATCAACAAAAAATTGGTTAGCTTGTCCTTCAATTTATTCTAGATTGATTAACTACAACGAGTAAACAAATCTTTTGGGCTCATGAGTTATTATGAGAGAAAATTGATCGGAATAAGGGAATAAACCCATAAGCCATCACTACTCAAGTACAAAAATCTTTCCTTAATTTTTGGCCATCAGTTTAACTTTTTTTTTTAGATAATAAAAGCGGCTCCTTACATGTGGCATCAAAGCGTTACTGAGCACTAGATTCTAAGCTTAAATATTAGCCATATAAATGATACAAGTATGGTTTTCCACTTTGACTTTGTGACTGATACTGATAACATCAACTGCCCATTTTTCTTTCAAGTATAAATCTTTACTCTCCTCTTCTTCTTTTTTGTTATTTTTTTTGGAATGAATTCTTCTATCAGAGAGTTAATTTTCCTTCCATCTTCGTTGCAATAGCACAGTTTTTTTTAAAAAAAAATAGTAATTAAAATGTAACAGTTATTTCCCTCTTTTTTTGATTGGAAAATGAGTGTTATATTATATTTGTGTCAATGAATGCATACGTAACGTCTACGACCCTGGATAAAATGTTATCCGGGACTACAAATTCCTATAAAACATTCTCAAAACTGTAAGGTTACCTATGAGCGAGGTCATGGGCTATCCTGTTAACCCCTCTCTTGACGAACGACCAAGAAATCAAATCACACTTTGCAATGAAAGAAAGAATGTCTCTGATAAAAAAACCTGTAGCAGTGTTTGGAACCTAGTTAAACCTGTGCATATTGATCCAGGAGATGCAGTCACCTTCCACTATAATATTGCACGCCCCAAACCAGAAGACGCACCTCAGAGCATGAAGGCAAGCTTTGGCTTCTTCAATGAATGGTTCAGCTGCGTCTCTGCCGTGCTTGGCTCCGGCAAGAAGGACATCTCCATTGTGATTCCTGAGGACGGAGCCCCACCCCGCAAACATGTTCGCAATCGAGGCCCCATCAAAGTTTAACTTTAAGAAGCCGGATGTTGGAGGTTTTCACTTGTCTTGATGCTTCACCACCAACGGGGAGGACACTTCTTCCTTGACCCGGCGGTTGCTAGCTAAAAAGTCGATAACTTCCCTAAACCCCTCATGCTGCGGTCGGGCTTACCAAAGGTAAAGCGGCTACGGGTATTCCAACACTCCCACATGACTAATAGGAAGTTGCCAAAGTGATCCGCATCAGGGGCTCGCCTGGCATTTCCAAAGCAGTCGGCTAATGTACGGAAGTGTCCATCCCAGAGCGCAGCATCAAAGTTACATTCTTGGCACCGCAAGCGGGCAATGAAATATTGCATGAGTGTCCGTTTCCTCGACGTGACCACAAATGCTACATGTCATTGAGAAGCCTAGCACTCGTTTTGCAACGGCATCGGTAGAGGGGAGAATCCCGGCAGTGGCACACCACCCGAACAGGCGTATCCGTGGAGGTACGGCGCAACGCCAAATAGCATGCCATAGAGAGTTATCATGTGTCGACATTGACCCAGCACTAGCGGAAGACTTTGAGGCGAGCATATGGTAAGCCGAGCGAACAGTAAAATATCCTTGAGAATGATAGTGCCAAATAAGCTTGTCGGGCGGCCAAGAGTTACAAAGGGAGATGTTGAGAATAAGCTCAGCATCACAATTTAGGAAGATCTGCAGCACCATCTCTTGTCGCTGACATCCCTGTTCATAGTCGATGAGGCCACCCACCTTGAGGTTGGCCCACGTTGCTGATTTCGGGGTAATGGGCCGGAAAGAGTGAGGGCGCGGAAACCATCGATCATTCCAAACATTCAAGAGGCGCCCATCACCAACAAGCCACCGCGATCCTCGCAATGTAACACTCCTAGCCCCCATTAAGCTTCGCCATGTAAAGCTTGGACCGGGTCTGATCACCGTCGGGGTAGTATCTTGCTCGTAGAGTCCTAGCCACAAGGGAGCCGCAATCTTTTATGATCCTCTAGACTTGTTTGGCTAATAGGGCATCGTTGAAGGAATCCATGTCTCTAAATCCGAGGCCTCCATCATCTTTCCTTTTGCAAAAGTGAGATGTTTTAGTCCAACGAATTTTGCAGTACTCTAGATCGTGGCCCCACCAAAAGCGGGTGATGGAGGATTGGATGGTCTAACATAATCCCTTAGGGAGCTTGAAGAGGCTCATTATATAGATAGGGATGGCTTGAGCTACAGCTTTTATTAGCACTTCTCTACCCGCCCAAGAAACCAGTCTGTCCATATTTCCCGATAATTGCTTCTTGATGCAGTCCATTAGAAAAAGGCAAGAC
>NCQT01110178.1:142-13867 GCA_002740465.1 Stenocereus thurberi
GTCCCTTCCCATTAGATAAGTAAACAGGAAGAGCCATGAATCATCAAAAAAGCTATCAACCTCAACTTACAGATACCTTTGACAATCCTCCTCCATCATCCTACTTCGAGAAGATGATTCAAACACTAGATCAACTAAGAGATACTAGATGAACCAACAGAAGTCAGAAGCAAAGAATTTCAACGAAAAGAATATTCTACCCCATAGTGATCTCAATCAGCTATATACAGCTAACAGTGCTGCGACAACCTTGGCATGTTTGATTTGCAGAACCTGACAAACACCTAAGAAGATATCAAGGAAAAGAAATATGCAAAAGAAATCATCAAATCCAGCCCTCATCAAGACAAGCAATGAATCTCCCAATCAAGAAGACAAAGTTTTATTCCAAAATGGGGAACCTCAACCAGCATAATCTTTCTTTCTATTCTGACAAGGCTAATTAGCATAATAATCAAAATCTGAAATGAGTCTTGCTTCTCCATTATGACGAATACTTGAACAAATAAACACCAAGCTTCACATTATTCCAGAAGAACATATAGAGAGATAACATTGCGCCAAAATGATAGCAGCGGACCTAAGGCACGAGCAGAGCACGTGATTTCATAACTGAATCTGTTAGCTGAGTTATTAAGTGGGTTGTTAGTTTGTTAATACTGTTGTAACTACTTTTCCCACCAGAGAGCTATAATCATGTATATAGCTTGGCTGCTTGATTGGAGACACCATCCATGAATTGAATAGAGAATTCCTCTCATTTCTCCCTCTGTCATTTTCTCTCTTCTCTCTCTCCCTCTTCCTTCTTGATTCCAGTTTGAGTATCCCTGTGGTACCAACTTCTCCAAGCTTGCTCCTGGAAGATTGTCACCAATTGGTATCAGAGCTCTCAGTCCTGAGCACCCTAATTCCTTGATTTTCAACTAGTTGGGCTGCTTCCCCAATCAGTCTAGCCTCATTACACACAAACACATTGTTCTTGCTACATCAATTAATTGGCTTGATTCTCCAATCAATCGAGCTACAACCTCAATTCAGGACCGCGAATTGTTACTCTTTTCCATTCCATTATGGCAATATCTGACAACTAAAGATCTGCCAATGATCAAAAGAAACTTGAGGAATTCTATCAAGGATTGCAACATTCTTGGACAGAATTTCAAAAAGAGATGAAGGATCAGCTGTTTTGTCAGCAAGAGCAGCAGCAAAGGATTAACAACCAGCTCAATGAATTGATCACAGGGCTGAGTACGCAGGTTTTGCAGATCTCAACAAGAATGAATTATTCAACGAGTTCTCCAGGGGCAACTCCAGGATATTCTCGGATGCCAAGGTTGACTGTCTAAGGTTTGATGGTAAGGATGTCCAAGGGTGGATTTACAGTCGTGAACAATTTTTTGAAGCAGATGAAATCGCAGCTGGGTGTAAAGTTAAGATAGATGCAATTCATCTTGAAGGAAAAGCATTGCTGTGGCATCAGAAAAACATGAGATCAACACCTGCTGGTCATTAGCCATCTTGGGAAGAGTATAAACAAGCAATCTTAGGAAGGTAAGCAACCGTTGGATGACTGCTTGGCTGACTTAACGCAGTTAAGACAGGTAGCATCAGTTCAGCAATACTAGGATTCATTTGATGCTTTATTAACCAAAATTGATGTTTTACCTGTAAGCCATGCTATAAGTTGTTTCTTGACTGGGTCATCTGCTGAAATACAAAGTGCAGTAAGAATCTTTAAACCTGCCACACTCCATGATGCCTACTGTCTAGTTAAGTTGCAGCAAGCCATCTTGCTTCCTATGAAAAGGAATAAAACCATTCTTGAAAAACCAGTGTTATCCACAACTTCCTACAGACCTCACTCCTCATCATCCAACTATACCACACTCAAAACATCCTTAGCTGCCAAGAATTTGCAGCAGCCACATGCTCGGAATAGTTCTACTTCTAACCACAGTAGCATTGGATTGAGACCAATAAGGGCTGGGAAGGCCTTGTGCCCAAGATATAGAAGAAAGAAGGGCAAGGAACCTCTGCTTTTACTGTGATGAAAAACGTATCCCTGGGCATAAATGCAAGGCCCAGATTTACAGGTTGGAGTTATTAGAGTAGGGAAATGATGAAGAAGAGGAGGTGTATTATGAGGAACTGACTGAGTGTCAAACATTGGACGAGTTCCCTCTTATATCCATGCATGCCATGGTGGAATCAATACATATCAAACTATGAGGGTCACAGGCAAGGTCAAGAATAATCCATTACACATTTTAATTGATCCTGGAAGCACTCATAACCTCCTAGACCTTGCTACAGCCAAGAAAACTCAATTGTGACGTTATGAAAACTATTCCTCTGCAAATCTCAGTGACGAATGGAGCAAAGTTGATCAGCTCCTCCATATTTAAGGGGTTTACCTGGTCCTTACATGGGGAGTTGTTCACTCTAATGCTATGCTAGTACGCTTAGGTAGTTGGGAGATGATTTTGGCAGTACAATGGCTATCCGCTTTGGGACAAATCTTGTGGAATTTTGATAAACTGAAGATGTTAATTATCAAAGAAAATGGGTGACACTGTGAGGTAATAAGAGTGCAGCAGTACATCGGATGGATGGGAAAGGCCTGACAAACACCTTGAATTCAGACATGATACCTTAGATGTTTGCTATTCAGGTGCAACCCTTACACCAAGAGTCAGTGTATGCCAATTCTGCGGCAACTGAACTGCAATTGGCTACTACAGGAATATGCTGATACATTTGTTGAACGCAAGACCTTACTTCCACAAAGGGTTCATGATCATCAAATTGTTCTCAAGGAGGGAACCCCACCTATGAATGTCAGACCATATAGATGTCCCACATTACAAAAGGATGTCATAGAAAATATTGTGAAGGAAATGCTGGAGAACTGGTGTGGTCAGTCCAAGTCAAAGTCCTTTTTCATGTCCAATTGTATTGGTCAAAAAGAAGGATGGCACATAGAGAATGTGAGTTGATTATAGAGAGGTAAATAAACACACTATCAAGGACAAGTTCCCTATTCCAATGATAGAGGAGTCGCTGGATGAGCTTCATGGGTCTAAGTTTTTCTCAAAAATTGATTTGCGGTCAGGGTATTGGCAAGTAAGAATGGCTCGTGGTGACATTGAGAAAACTGCATTTAGAACCCATGAGGGCCACTATGACTTTGTAGTCACGCCTTTTGGGTTGACTAATGATCCATCAACCTTTCAAGCTCTCATGAATCATGTGTTTAAACCCCATCTCAGGAAACTTATCCTAGTGTTCTTTGATGATATTCTCATATACAAACCTACATATGAGCTACATCTCTCGCACTCAAAGACAACCTTTGAGTTGTTAAGAACCAACACCTTGTTTGCCAAGATGAGCAAATGTTCTTTTAGGGCCACACAAGTGGAGTATTTGGGGCATGTTATCTCTAAAGAAGGGGTGGCCACTGACCCGAAAAAGATTGAGGCCATGGTGAATTGGCCTAAACCTGTCACAGTTAAGCAATTGAGGGTAGACCTAACAAATGGGTCATTCGGTTCGGGTACAGGTCGGGTCAAGTTCGGGTCGGGTCATGTTTGGGTTAAGTGACATTTCGGTTCTTTTTGATTTGGGTCAAGTATGGTTCAATTCGGGTTAATTTCGGGTCAACTAATTTTTTGTCAAATACGCTCGTAATGTAAAAACAAGGAGCTTGTAGAAAATTTCGGGTCGGGTATGGTTCGATTCAGGTCAATTCGGGTTTCGGGTCCACTTTCGGGCGAGCTTATTTCAGGTGTCGGGTCGGGTATGGGTCCGAGTCGTTCGGTTCGGATTTCAAGTCTCAGGTCAGTTTTGCCAGGTCTAATTGAGGGGATTCTTGGGACTGACTGGATACTTCAGGAAATTTATCAAGGGGTATGGAGTCATTAGCAAACCCTTAACAAAATTGCTCAAGAAGGCCTCTTTCTGTTGGAGCCGAGCAGTTGAGGAAGCCTTTCAGAAACTCAAAAAGGCTATGGCATCTGCACCTGTGCTGGCCTTGCCCAATTTCAACGAAGATTTTATCATTGAAACTAATGCTTCTAGTACAGGGTTAGGGGCTGTCCTGATGCAACAAGGTACCCTATAGCTTATATCAGTAAAGCATTAGCTCCTAAACACCAAGGTCTTTCAGCCTATGAGAAAGAGCTACTGGCTTTGGTTTATGCTGTTGAGAAATGGAGACCATACTTAGTGGATAGGCATTTCATTATTAAGACTGATCATTTCAATCTTAAATACCTACTGGAGCAGAAGATATCTACCCCCTTTCAGTTTAAATTGCTACCTAAGTTGCTGGTGTTAGACTATCACATTATCTACAAGAAGGGTGGTGAAAATGTGGCAGTAGATGCTCTCCCAGTGAATTCCAGTGCTGAACTAATGGAAACTACAGTAAGCACAATAGACACTGAATTTCTTAAGAAGGTATAAGAGAGCTAGATACAAGCTCAACAGCTCCAACACATTATTTCAGCCAGATCCCAAAACTCCCAAGCCTACCCTAAATATTCTTGGAGTCAAGGATTACTTAAAAGAAAGGGAAAATTAGTAGTGGGGAAGGATGAAGCCTTGAGACAGTCTATCATTAAGCTGGTATATAACTCTCCTTTTGGAGGGAACTCAGGAGCAGAAGTTACTAGCAAGAAGATTTCTAGCTGGTTCTATTGGAAGGGAAAGAGGAATGAAGTTAAGAATTGGCTCAGAAGTTGTGAAGTTTGTCAAAGATGTAAGGCGCTCTTGCAGGCCCCTGCTGGGAAATTGCAACCTTTACCCATTCCAAATGCAATATGGGTTGATATATCAATGGATTTCATTGAAGATCTCCCAGTGTTAAGAGGCAGGGATACCATATTAGTCGTAGTAAATAGGCTGAGTAAATATGCCCATTTCTTAGCATTAGCTCACCCTTTCACTGCTACAATGGCTCCATAGTCCTATTTTGAACACATTTTCAAGCTTCATGGATTACCAAAGACCATTGCTAGTGACAAGGACAAGATCTTTATGAGCAACTTCTGGACTAAGCTCTTTACACTACACAAGATGGAATTACATGTCTAGTGCTTATCATCCCCAAATAGATGGACAAACAAAGGTTGTCAACAAGTGTCTTGAGACTTATTTGAGGTGCATGGCCGGGGAAAGGCCAAAGAAGTGGGTCTTATGGCTTCCCTTGGTTGAATGGTGGTATTGGCACTCAGCCATTGACACCACTCCCTATGAGATGGTGTATGGATAGCCACCTTCCTTGCATGTCCCTTACATCATAGGAGATAGTAAGGTAGAGGCTGTGGACAGTAGCTTAAGTGCTAGGGAAGAGTGCATTAGAATGCTGAAGTTTCATTTAGGAAGAGCTCAGAATAGAATGAAAGTGCAAGCTGACAAACACAGGACTGAGAAGGAGTTGCATACTGAAGATTTGGAATACATCAAGTTGCAACCTTATAGGCAAAGTTCAGTGGAGCTAAGAACTTGCCATAAGCTGGCTGCCAAGGATTTTGGCCCCTTTCCTATTATTGCTAGAATTGGGATGGTGGCTTACAAACTACAGTTACCGCCCACATCTAAGATACATCTTGTTTTCCATATATCAAAGCTCAAGGGGCATGTGGGAACAGTTCCTGTGCAAGGCCAGAGATCAATGAAGAAGGCTTGATCAGTGCTGAACCTGTGGCTGTGCGCGACAGGAAGTTGGGTAAAAAGGGTAATCATGCTGTGGTGTATGTGCTCATTCAGTGGTCTAATGCTCCAAGAGAAAAGGGAACATGGGAGCTATATTCTGACATTGAAAGGAAGTTTCCAACCTTCAACCTACAAGCTTCAGGACGAGCTTAAACTCAAGGGGAATGGATTGATTGCAGACCTGAGGCTCGAGCAGAGCACGTGATTTCATAACTGAATCTGTTAGCCGAGTTATTACATGGGTTGTTAGTTTGTTAATATTGTCGTAACCACTTTTCCCGCCAGAGAGCTGTAATCATGTATATAGCTTTGCTGCTTGATTGGAAACACTATCCATGAATTGAATAGAGAATTCCTCTCATTTCTCTATCTGTCACTCTCTTTCTTCTTCTTCCTTCTTGATTCCAGTTTGAGTATCCCTGTAGTACCAACTTCTCCAAGATTGCTCCTGGAAGAGTGGTACCACAAAAGAGCTAAAATTGGAGGAAATTCCAAGCTAGTAAGCATCAGAAATGAAATGGGGAACTAATTCCGCTCCAAAATGAATAACCTATTATGAAACGCGCATTAAAATGAGTAAGCAATTCTGCTTTAAAAAACAGATACCAATGAGCAAAACTGAAAATAAACCAAATATCAATACACATAATCATTGAAAATGAAATGGGGTTCCTTAACCTTCAACCATTATCCACTAAATTCAACAAATCAAGCACACCATTGATGAAATTCTTCAGAAATCAAAGAAAAAAAGAGAGAGAAACAGAGTAATTACAGCGGCGGAATGAAGGGAAGGAGCGAGAGTGGCGAAGAACGGGCCAAAAGTAGAAGCAATTAACAGCCCAAAGCCATGGGAGAAGCAAGAACCCAAACTTGTAGAACCTTCGAGCGTAAGTCTCGGATTCTTCCTCAGAGAGTCCCAGTGGGCCGTCGATCGTCGGCCACCGGAGCGACGGCGACGAATTGCCGGCGACGGTGGCGGGGTTCTGGAGAGGAATGAGGCTTGGATCCCTATGTGCTGATCTGTCCATCCTGGCCCCGTGGAAATTCTCTCTCCCCGCGCTTTTGTGGCTTTTGGGCTGGAGACGTCGTCGTTTTAGACCTTTGCTGACTTGATTGTCACCTAGAGCTAGCAAATAGGTCAGGTCGGGTCGGATCGAATCATTCAATAAACAGATTAATTTCCTATCGGCCTTGAAAATGGCTTAGATTTATCTAAAATTCAAAGATGACATGTTTTCATGCTAAAGAGTCATATCATGTCGAAATCGGTTTGATTCGGGTGAGGTTCAGGTCTCTTAATAACTTCAGATCGGGTTTGTTCCATGTTATTGTGTCGAGTCAGGCTTTCGTAGCTCTAGTTGTCACTGAAAGAAAACATTTTTCTTTTCTTTTTTTTTTGTTCAAACCTCAGACTTTGAAAATACAAATTCTCAAGCAAGACTGTCGTAAAGATATACTGAGACAAATACTCTCTAATAATTGTTACGAGCTATGAGGATTTTTGAAATATAATAATTTAAATTTAAAAAATATGTTTTGCAATTTCGAATATTAAAGGTATTTATTTTTAATAGTTTGAGATCGTTTTAGGTTCTACTTTTTAGGTAATGTCAATAGTTTGAATTTCATATGTATGTGTTGTTTTAGAATCAATATTCTTGAAAATTGTCTAAAAAGTACAATACAAAAAGGATCTTTACTATTGAAAATAAATATCTTTAAACATTGAGGCAATGAATTTTAATTCTTAAAGTCGGATTATTAGTTTCAACCATATTAAAATTCAAGTTATTATAGTAGTTTATACCCGTGCTTTTGTACAGGGTGTTTAGATAGTAAAAATTAATAAAAGCATGCATGATTAGAAAAAATTTAAGTGTATAATCAGGAAGTATACAATTCAAATATCATTGTCAAAAATTAAAATAAGAAATAAAATTTTATATGAAAAATATTCTGAGTGTCATATATCGTATCATTCTGAATCAAACTCTTAGAAGAATAGAAAAACAATTAGCAATTACTTTTAGATAACTTGTTATCTTATTGCCAAAATTTATTTGATTTAAAGTCACAAATTTTTATAAGAAAATTAGAAAGTTAAAATATATTTTGCTAAAAATTTAATTCGACATTGACTTCAAAGAATATATACTGTAATTAACAAGATAAAATTAAATTTCAACCTTTCTCTTTTTCTGAGTGAATAAATTTCAACTTCTTCTTAGTTGCAAGTTTCATTCGTTGAAACTGGATGTCCACATGGATTTAACATTTTTCTCAATATGCATAACAAAAATTACAACTATTTGATCCCACAGAGAAAAAAAATTGTGCGCACACAATTTAAATGATGGAAATAAAAATAATGCGCACACACAATTTAAAATGGTGATCATCAATAAGTAAATTTCAACCACTAAAAATTCAAAATCCTTATATATTAAGTTTTGAAAGAAAAACAAAAACATAAAGGACTTCAAAATTTCCTTGTCACCCTCAAGCTTTGAGCTCTCGAGCCCTATATCATATAGTACAATGTGTTTGCAACCAAAAATAGGACACAGCATAATCTTAAAAAAATTAACATTAAAAATTTAAAAAAAAACAAAAACGAAAGAATTATAAGAGAACTAAGAAAAATTAGGACAAAAAAATAAAAACTAAGAAAAACATTAATGAATATTGAGATTTAGGTTGTGTTCTGTAACAACGTTTTAAATAGGTCAAAACTCTACTTTCTCAAATTTTCAATGTTCGGTAAAATAGCATATCAAATTAGCTTTTAGCGGTTGATGGAGCTTTTTACAAACGTTGGGAGACCTAACATTTTGGAATCTACTAAAACATTTCAATTTTTTGTTCCCATTATACCCATGATGTTTTTATTGATTTTACATCCGTTGCCCCTTAAATAAAAGCCCAACCTTCTTTCCAAAACCCTCACTGTGCTCTTCGGCCTCCAGTCATGCTTCTCTGTTCCAGGCTCTGCCTTCTCTGTTCCATTCTCCTTCAATGAAATCTGTAGAAGCAGTAATTGAACGTCACAAAGCAAAGCCATAAAAACCTCTGAAGAAGCAGATCGATTCGACCTTTAATCATGGCTGGTATCTGCTTTCCGGGTATGTGCGCTATCTCTGTCTTTCTCTCTTGGTTCTGGACTTGGTAGGATTGAAATGGCTTTCATTGGGTGATTTTCCATATCCACGCATAAATTGTAGTGATTGATTTTTCATTGTCAATCTTTTGTGTTAAGGACTTGTAGCTGATGTTTGATAGACTCAAGTTAGGGTTATAAACATCATGTTTAAAGTGTTCACCCATAATTCAATTAGAGTCTAGGTTAATCAACAGGGGAATCTTTTGACATATCAGCTACTGAGATAGAAACCATAAATACTTCACCCATAGGAACAATGATCACACCTAGCCATTATTGTTTCCGGCATGCGAATTGAAAAAGCTTGAATTTTTGGTTTAGGTAACTTAAAAATTAATTTAGGTAAGGAGTAATTAGCTCAAGGTTTTGGGTTCAATTAATTTTGAGCACTATTGGGGACTTGATTGTCCAGGAATTGGATTTGGGGATGCACCCTTAAACAATGGGGACCGAGGACTTTTTGAATAATAATGACCTTAATAAGTAGGAAGCTATCAAAACTCATGATTGTTATTATTCAATATGTTATTAGCTAGTCTGAGTTAATGAACTATTGATGTCTAACCTTTAGTTTTATCATGTATAGGTTTGATATCTGATATGGCATTGGAAAATAGTGAAACTAAAAAGGGTGACAAAAGAGTTTTTTAAGTGGTGCTATGATGATATACTTGTCTTATATGATGTTATTATTCAATATATTATGAAGAATGGACGTGGACAGTCCATTTAATGGCGTGAAATTGAAAAAGAAGTTACTCAGAGAATCGGACGTCAATGTGCAACTAATTGTTGTAAGCACAAGTATGATGCAATGCAAAAGGACTGGCGTGCTTGGAAGCACTTGAGAAGTAGGGAAACAGGACTAGGTTGGGATCCCATTTCTGGAAAAATTGAGGCTTCAGCTGAGTGGTGGGACAAGAAAATTAAGGTTAGTTTTTTTTTTAAAAAAAAAATCCACTTAATTATAGTTCATAGCTATAGGATAGCCTAGATATCTTATATAATTACTTTATTTTAGTTCAATGACATTGATATTTGGAACTATGTAGGAAAATCAATCTGTTAAAAAGTTTCGAGACAAAGGTGTGAGTTCATTACTTGAAGAAAAGTGGGATTATACATATGGAGGTAAATATGCAACAGGGAAAAATGTTTAGGTACCTACTATGGAACCTTCTATTATAAATGTTAAGGAACAAGCGGAAGGTCATAAATCAGAAAATCATGCAGAAGACAGGCTACAAGAAGAAAACAATTTGCATATCTATAATTTTCAAGATAATCCCTATTTTTGATCAGCATTAGTAGACGGAGAACAGTTTTTCACATATTTTGTCGAGTGTGTGAGTAATGGCAATGATGATAACACAAAAGCAAATAGTGAAGATGGTCCTTCTCAAGTGGATAATCAACTCCTCAATACCCAAGTGGCAAGTCAGGTTGGAATAGATAGGAACCTCTCTAGACGAGCCCAAAAGTCTGTGTTAAAGACTAATAATGTGCCATTGAAGTGTAATAGAAGGCAATCAGGGGGATCTGCAATGTTAGTTACTCAAATCAAGTAGATGGTAGCATCTTGTCGAATAATGAGTCAAGGGAGACCAAACAAAATGAACAAGCAAGCACCATCCATGTCTACCATTGCTAGGTCAATGCAAATTATTAATCGTATGGTAGATAATCATATTTTAGAGAAAGGCAGTGACTTTTGGTGTCATGCTACTCATCTGCTTGAGGAGGCTGTGAAGAGAGAAATCTTCTTAAATATGGATGATGATGATAGCTGGCTAAAGTGGCTTCAGTATTTGCATAGGATGAAAGACAACTAACTAAGTTTCTAGTTTTTCATGTTTAGGTTTGGGGATTTGTTTGCCAAATTTGTTTTAATTTTTAGAACATTTATTTATTTTTGTTCAGATGATTGAATTTATTATTATTATCATTATTGTTATTATTATTGTTATTATTGTTGTTGTTGTTGTTGTCGTTACTATTATTAATATTATTATTATTCATATTATTGTTGTTGTTATTATTGTTGTTATATTTATCATCATTATCATCATCATTTTCGTCGTCGTCGTCGTCATCATCATCATCATCATCATTATTATTTATTATTGTTATTTTTTATTTTATTATTTTTATCTGCAGAAAAAAAATAATGGATTGGGATCAAATGGACTGTGACGAAATGGATTGGAATCAAATAAAGTGTGACGAAAAGGATTGAGATCAAATGGAGTATGACGAAATGGACTATGATGACATGGACTTTGAGGACATGTTTCGTAAATTTTGGACCATAGCTTCATATGCAATGGCCTTGATGACTATATATTATTATAAGTATATCTACAAGGAGCCTTCTATGACTACTTCTTTAACAGGAGAAATGTGGATCAAGGAGTTAATAAATGGTAATCCTATTCGATGTGCTAATACTTTTAGAATGGAGCTAGATTTATTTGTAAGAGGAATTGTCTATAAAATATGGGTTGCGGTTAAGTAGCAGGATGTCAATTTTTGAGAAAGTTGGTATCTTTTTGTACACCCTGGCTTTAGGTGTTTCAAATAGAGTGGTTGGGAGCGGTTTCAACGGTCAGCTGATACTATAAGTAGAATATTTCATGAAGTGTTACATTCAATTTCTGCATGTGAGTCTAAGGGCCTCGCATATGCTATCATAAGACCAAGAGATTCAGGATTCAAGCATATGCCACTGCAAATTGCTAATGATGAAAGATACATGCCTTACTTTAAGGTAAACATATATATTTTTTTTTGTCCGGTGATTTCATTTGCAAAGAATTAATCTTATGAGTTATGGTTTAATAATAGGATTGTATTGGATGCATCGACGGCACACATGTGGTAGCTTGTATTCCTCAGAATGAGCAATTACCTTACAGAGGAAGGAAGGGGTATCCGACATTTAATGTTATGGCAACTTGTGACTTTGATATGTGTTTTATATTTGTGTCAGCCGGATGGGAAGGATCAGCCAATGATGCTCGAGTTTTTTTACATGCAATTGAAACACCAAAATTAAATTTTCCTACTCCCCCAGAAGGTAGGTTGTCATGCAATTTAACTTTATAGTTAATTTTTTTTAGGACAACAAGCTAATTTCTCTTTTAAATGTAATTAGGTTGGTACTATTTGGTTGACAAAGGATACCCTAATAGAAAAAGTTATCTAGTGCCATATTCAAAATTACGATATCATCAATCACAATTTCAAAATGAGCCACCAAAAAATGCTCAGGAGACCTTCAATCGTGCACACTCATCCCTTCGAAGCTGTGTTGAGAGATCATTCGGAGTTCTGAAGTAAAGATGAAAAATCCTCAACAGAATGCCTCAATTTAGTATTGCTACGCAAACGAGGATTATAGTGGCTACATTTGCACTACACAACTACATACGAATCAATTCATCAAATGATCGAGTACACAACTACATACGAATCAATTCATCAAATGATCGAGTTTTTCAAGTACTTGAGCAACATGCTGATTACATACCTGTTGATGAGCTCTCATATAATACTTCTACAAATGAGGAAAATGTAAGGCAAAGATCTGAAATGAAAGATGTTCGTGTTCAAATAGCTGAATCTTTGTGGCTTGGCAAACAACGAAATTAGTATGGTTATTGTCTTTTTTCATTATGACTTTAATTTTTGAATTACATAATACTTTAGGTTTGATTTATTGATCTTACCAAAACATTAATTATATGAGCAATACTTTAATAATAAATTAATATTGTAAATTTTGAACCATCAAATTGTGGCAGTAGTTGTAGTTGTTATTATTGTAGTTGTAATAATAGTAGTATTAATAGTAGTAGTAGCAGCAACAATAATAATGAAAATAGCCAAAATATTAGTAATGTCCTTTTTCGTCATTTTATATTAATCAGTTAATTCAACAACTAATTTTACCAAACACATTCTTTTTAAACAGTTAGTTAAACAGCTATCCGCTATCCGCTAAAACTCAACAGCTATCCGCTACTCAAACAGCTATCAGCTACTTCAACAGCTATCCGCTACTCAAACAGATAATTTTGCCGAACAGGCTCTAAATCCCATCAATGTCATATATCGTAAGATTAGTGTTTTACCGGTGAGGGCGACTATCTAGATTGAAAAGTCTATTCATATATTCGCATAATTTAAGAGAAATAAAGTGGAAGAAGCATTCAAGTCCAGATATGTTATTCATATTTATAATGATCAAAGTCAAGAAATCCGACTTAATGAGATTGGAGAAACAAATATAAAAGTTAAGAAATCTGAATGACCTAAGTCATAGATTCACTACAAAAACTTAAATAATTAAAATTTAGAGAAATTAAAGCATAATTTACATAATTAAACCAAATTAAACATTTGAGGAACAAATATTTGACTTTGTTAGCCATATTTCAAAAAACCAAAAACTTATATAAAGGGACATATTCAATGTTAGTATGTGTCTGTGTGTGGATTTGACTGTGGTTTTGCAACGGTGGCAATGCTTACAATAATGGATGGTATGTGTGCAAGAGAGTGGATGATGGGAAGATGATCTTACAGTAAAAAAGAAGTAAATAAGAGTAATTGATTTGCAAAGAGAAGACTCTTTTAAAAATTATTAGTACAGAAGGAAGAATAATGAGAAAACAGAGGAGTTAAGAATAACTGATGCGTCCAAGTAAGAAAATGCAAGGGGATAACAGTTTATAAAACAGTGAGGGTACGATCTTAAATCGGTTAAATAGCCACATTTAGAAAACTAAATCATGAAAGAGGGAGAGTGAGAGTAACTGCATGCATGATTTTAGGGATTAGAG
>NCQT01110217.1:0-12764 GCA_002740465.1 Stenocereus thurberi
ATATATATATATAGCTTCAAAAAACACAATAATAGCTCACTAAAAAGATGGAGTAAAGCTAGCTAAAGCTTTTCAAGTATCTCATTTTTGTATATTTGAATATTAAATTTGATTTCGCCAAAAGATATATCATTGCATCTCATAAATGATCATAAAATATTGCTCATTACATATATATCGAAGCTCACCAAATAATATAGTGCAGGTCACTAAAAAAGATATAGTATTGGTAACTAAAACTTTTGAAGAGTCTTCGTTTCCACGTTGAAGAATCTAAAATTTGATTTCACCAAAAGAGGTAGTCATAGCTTCTAAAGAAAACAACATATTATATTGCTCACTAAATTTAATGCACATCTCACTAAAACATATGGTGCAGCTTGCTAAAAAATAATGTCATAGCTAAGGATATGAACAAGAATGTGCGTGTGATCACTAATGTGTAAATAAGATGTTATTATTAAATAAGTATTATTATTATTATTATTATTATTATTATTATTATTATTATTATTAGCAGCAGCATTAGTAATGGTGAACTGAACTTAAACGTTGAAAATGAGCTTTACATTGATAATTAGCAAGTAACAAAGTTTGTTGCAAGCTTGTCTTAGTGAGCTATTTGAATTTACTAAGCATTGGCAATACATGTAGTGAGCATTGCTACTACGTGTAGTGAGCATTGCATTAATGCGAAAGTATATCCCCATTATACAATGATATGCTCATCAAACTAAACCCAATTGCATCCCGATTCTTTAAATTACTATCTTGACTCACCAACTTAAGACCTAAATGGCTTTTCTAAACAAATGAAATTATAAAGAAATAAAAAGATTTTTAACTAATTAAATATTTTCTAATCTCCTAAAGACAAATGAAGTTAAAATATTAAAAGTACTCTTAATAAGATAAATTACAAGTAAGAAAAATAACTAAACCTAGTTGAATAGAATAAATTATAGAAAATCTAGGTAAATGATGTCTAAATAAAAAAATCAATAAACTAGCCTAAATGACTCTTAGGGAAAAAAGAAATAAAGAAATGGAAAATGAAATCCTTTCCATGGGCCTATTTTTGAACCATTGACCCCACAAATATATACTCCATGCCCGTGCCAACAACACCCCATTATTTTGTTATAGTAACTTCAACGCGATTATCACCATTTATCCTTGAACTGGGCACACCTTTGCATCCATCCACTGATTGCACAATATAATTTGCAGTATTTTATGTGCGCTTCAATATTGATGATTGCCAGTGGGGGTTAGGTATAAAGTCACATCACCCGGCAACATCAATATTTGTACAAATTAAAGAGTGCCCACCTTTCTTGTTTGTTATATCAAGTTGTATGTATTTTGCACAAAATAGGAACTAGCCGTGGAGGATGGGAGTAACAATTGCCTAACTCCTAGGATCATGTTCTTTATAGTTATGAGGTCAAATTGTGAGTTAGAAAAAGCTATGAGAACTTGTAAGAAATTATAAGAAATTATAAGGAATCATAAGGGCTATAACAAGTCCTAACAAGTTGAAAAAGTTATAAGCATATGTAAGGTATTTGTAAGGTACTTACAAACTACATTTGAGAAACTACATGGGACTATAAGAAAATGTGAGAAGCTATAAAAAGTTGTAAGAAGCCGGATGAATTTGTAAGAAGTTGTCATTATTCTTTTAAGCTTTAAGCAGAGTTAAGCTTAAAAACTTGCGACTCCTTATACCTATTTGTAACTTCTTACAACTTGTTCACCTCATTTCAACTTCGTATAACTTCTTACAACTCTTTGTGGCTACTTACATCTAGCTACTTTTAGTTTACAGTTTCTTACAATTCATTGCAGCTTATTACAGTTTGTTACAACTATTTATAACTTCGAATAACTTAACTTTACGAATGAAAAAATAGAAAGTGGTATGAAAATATAAGAACTTGTAAACTTTGAACTTAAACCTTTTCAAAGCTAAAAAGAATAGGGCCCCAGGTCCCAAAATATCTAATGAAAATCTATTTCTTTGTGAAAAAACAATATAAATATATTGGAGAAAATGCTCCATAACTTATGGAATGTTACGGGGTAAATTTTCAAAGATTTGAATTTAATTAATTTTCAATCCAATTCCAAGTCTTATATTTTTTTTTACCTTTGATTACTGCAAAAGTCACATATTGATTTTGATAATAAGAAACAATATAACTGGTATTACATAGAAAATTTTGATGTGAATTGGTAATTACCCTATTTCTTATATAATATTAGTAGCTGGTCCAAGATATTTTTATTAATATTGAATTATATATTTTGGACCTACTACTTGTGAGCTTGTTATATCTTGTGGAATAATTGGATATTTGATTAGAATCGTGCTAATTGGATATTTGATTAGAATCATGCTTTTATTCTAGAAAAGTTCATCGATATACTCTAACAAGACTTTGATATGAGAAATATTTGATTATGATTACTTGAATATATAATAAACAGATTTGACATATTATACTAATATTATTATAGAAAACTATATTAAAAATTATTTGTTAACTTGACTATCAGATTCGTTGAATTGATATAAGCCCTGAGAATTGGTGTAAGAGTGGAATTAAAAAACGCCCATGATTTCACGTGGATAGAATCAAAAAATTTATTGACATAATGTAAATTGATATAAGCCATACATCTTCGCATACATTACCAAAAATCATTAAAATTTTACTGTAAGTTTAGTGGCAAAAAGGAAAATTTAGTGAAAAAATACAATTTTCTACTGTTTTCCCACTAATGAAGACAATAGGAAAAAGTAAGGGAAATAACTTCAATTTCCCACTGCTTGGACCTTCAGTGAGAAGTTTTTCCACGGTTTCTGACTATACCTTATCCCACCATATTTTCGCAATAGGTAGGAGTCAATGGAAAGTTTTTCCACCATAATAACTAAGGTGAAAAATTTCCCACAGCTGTGAGTACAGTGAAAAATTTCCAATTATCATCACACGAGGAATTTCCACTGCTATAATTACGGTGGAAAATTTCCCACAGTATTAAAATGTAGAGGGAATATTACACAAGGGGCACATGCAGTGCAAAAATAGTTGGAAAATTATTACACTATACATAAGTGATTCTTGCGTGGTAGTATCACCAAACACTAAATGCACATCTCAAATTTCACCAAAGAATACACTGTCCAACATTAGAATCTAACATACACCTGTCAAATTGAAATATATGTCATCAAAACAATTGTCGGCACTTGAACAACATCAAGCATTACAAAATGACATGTTCTTGAAAGTAGTGTGTGTACCTTCCTATGCAACAAAGTACACCCTTAAATAACAAAATATGCCACCTAAGCAATAAATAATGTCAAGCCACAAGAACTTACACCAAAATATCCATCTAAGCATGTATCACCATAAGTCATTAGAGAGGTTAGAATCAAAGTTTTTAAATTACTAGAAAAGCATAACTTCCAGATCACGATAAGTCAAGCCAAACTTTAACATCATCATCTTCTTCTTCATCATCATATTCATCATCGTATTCATCGTCATTCTCATCTTCATTACCATCCTCATTTTAACCTAACAAATCAAGTACTGCTCTGAGTGCTAGCATATCAGGATGGTGGATCTTCATGAGCAAGAACCATTTCACCATCTAAGCTTGCATATCTTGGGTAGCCTTTGTATACTTATCAACTTTATTTCATTGTATCTTGCTCCAAGTTTGCTTCTCTTTTAATTTCGCTTGCTATCATCCAAAACCTTCCTTTGATTATCAATTTTAACCTTTTGCTTTTGTTTTCCTCAAATAATGTAGCAATAGTATCATACACCAGAGGAGCCTTACTACATTTTTTGGTGGAAGATTGACCAACAGTGTTTGCACAAGTGTTGTCTTTTGGTCCAAACCCACAAAGATGACCCTGTTTGAACAAACTAATTGAGTCAATCCAAATTTTCAGTTGCTCATCATAAAAAGGCATCTTGGTGCAGGAGGGCTGAAATCGTCGACTAAGCCTTGAGTAGATTGAGTAGCTTGAATTTTGGAGAGGTTTTGCACACATTTCTCTTAAAGTAAATTTTTCATTAATTAATTAGTTACACAAAATATCCACTAGTGAATTTAGGGAAAAAAAGATAATTGTGACTTACATATGGAGCCACTGCTTTATCGTATACGCATTTGCTACCCTTAGTTTGATAGATGCAACGATATAAGGCTACTAACAATCAGTTCTTTGCCTTCATCAATCGGGCAAAATAAATAATTAACCACTCATGGTAAAATCCAAAAAAAAGTTAGTGGCCACGTGTAGGACTTTGGCGCTGTTGCACGCACATGCAAGCTACATGCACATGTAAGTCATTTGCAAACAAGAAAAAACTACCAATATCAACATCAATATCAATTCCACATAAAGTACTTTGAGGCAACCACATCTAACTATTGTTTTAATTTGGTCTGACAATGATATAAACAACCAAACTGTGTGTCATGCACTCTATATAAGGTTCGACCTCTGTGCAATTTAAAATGGGCAGCCTTATATTTTTATCAATTCAAATACGGCTTTCCTAGCTTCCCAACCGGATGACCTTGGTGTTCAAAAATGGACAATGTCGGTTGAAATGCTTCATCTTGGAGTTCGTATTCTTTCATCTAGATCTAAGTGACATGGATGATACATAGGACACAAAATAATATAAAAAATAAGTAATCTCCATGTATATTATGCCTCACATATGGAGTCTTCAACAAAAGCTTTATTTTCACCATTTTCTTAAGCTTTCAATGAAATCTATAATAAAATATGTCATGAAAGCAAAAAAATTGTATATAATTCTATAAGTATAAGACAAAATGCCTAACTGCCTCTCAAAAGGATAAATCCACCGATACTAAGGGTATATTATGAAAGAGAGTTCTTACAATGATTTCTGCTTAATGGCAATTACAATAACTCCACCACATAAACCATACAAGTAGCATGATTCAATCTTAATTTTTCAATTTTGCCATCTTTAATTTTATTAAAAACCTATTTTATAAATTTGTAACATTTTAATAAATGACAAAAAAATCTAATTCTTGTAGTTGGTGTTTGGAAACACTTCCTACTTTAAGAACATAACTCATGTGAATCAACCTTTTTTGGCAATACACAATCCCGTCAATCTCCACCATTTTTTCCGGTGACCTTCCGCATCATCTACATTTTTTCTAGCACCACCATATTCTAATGTCTTTCTGGCATCATTTGACTTCCACGGTCGCCGACTTCATGGTTGTTGATCCCCTAATTATCGTCAAGTGTACATATTTCCTAGTGAGATCTCAATTTTCTTGGAGCGTGGGTTTCACCGGAAAAATCTAACCTTTGTTGAAGTCTAAAGCACGGAAGAGGGGGTCAATGGGTGGGAAAATGGAGGTGGAGAAGGGGCTGGAAACTGAAGCTAGTGGGCAAGTTGGCTGGAAAATGAAAGGGCTAGCCGAAAATGAAGGGGTTGGGCGGCAAAAATGTCTTTTGGCTTATACATCACTTTTTAGCAATCTTCTTTTCCAATAGTTTTTTGTTTGAGAACCAAGCAACTCCTAAGAAAAAAAAAATTATATTAATTTATTAATATCTCATAGATTTTTTTAAAAATGTAATTAAAGTTGTATTTAAGTTTAAAGATACCAATGGTTGAGATAAACTCATGACATATTTACGCTCAACATTAAGGTAATTATGGTAATGATCACGATTTCCATTAATTGAAAATTACCTTACGTGTTGATATTGTAAAAACTAAATGTTTGCTCCTTAGTTCATATTAGAGAAGTTGTAGGTTTGACTATTATTAATCATCAAAAAAGTGTATCAACAATTAAGGTTAAAACTTTGAAGGCTAAATTTCATCAGAAATTTAAAATTTCTCCTTTTTTAACATCTTTCTTATCTATTTTTGTGCTCTTAAAAAGGTAATTTTTTTTTTTGTATAACAAGTTCCTAATTAATATCTAGAATTTATGATGTATTTAGAATTTTTTTTGAGATTTTTTTTTTTGGGTTTAAAAAGACCTATACTTTAATTCATGCATTGTGCTCTCGAAAGCTTATATTTCTACTTTATGATGTATCTAGAATTTTTTTTTTTGATCAGTAGGGTGAAATAAAAACTATAGTCACTACATAAAACTATAAACCAAATATTTCAACTCTTCAACACAAAAGAGACCACATTTTTTAGCATCATCCTAGGGATCTTAGCAAAATTACAATTAGAAATATTATGACCCTTGGCGCTTCCAATCCTGATAAGTTGTTTTTTGATGACCTACTGCGCAACTTGAAACCCTAGCACCTAGGACTTTCTTTTATGAATTGAAGATTAGCCTAGTAGACAATAGATTGTCGAATTTGGCTACAACCATGGGCACCCATTGCTTGAATCTCTTGCCACGCTTGCAGTTTTTCTTGCACCATGCAAATGAATTAGCATTAAATAGCATGAAATCATACCTCTCCACTATTAGAGCAGTTTCTATTATCCTCACTAATATATTCTACTATAAAGATTGATAATTCCCCATGAGGGTTTTATTTCCTTCCTTTCTGGCCACTTTGAGCTTGTGCAAAAAATTGAAAGACAGTAATCCAATTACCTTCATGACATGTTCATGTTGTTTGATGATTGGTTATCAGTTGACTCTGCCATTATAGTGCTTAGATTACCCTCTATAGTAGAACTTATAGTATCTTCCACTATGGACTCTGCAACTTGATTATTTCTGGACACATCCTGTGTTTTTGAAGGATGGCTGTCTCTTTACCATATATAAACAACCAAGTAGGTCATTATTCTACTATCATAGAATTTAGTCGTTTCTCCTCATTTAACTCTTGTATAGTTGAATATGATAGCCAAAGGAATCACTATAGGCACATTCTGTTAGGTTTGCTAAGATTTGGAGAACAGCAATTGGCTAACCATCAAAATCTATGGAAGGGGATGCCGAACATGTGGTAGGGCCATGATTCTTCCTGCCCTTCGTGCATGTTATAGAGGATAAAGTTGACTTTGATGTTGAGCAAGATTGCATACTCGCTCTATGATGTTCCATACCAAAACTACTTCTTGACTCAACCGTTTCACATAACTCGTCAACTATATACATCATAATCCACTTACTGTGGCATTTGAGGTTTGCAAATTAGGAAGAGTAGTGATTGATACTTCTTCCGAGGATCCTACGCTCACCAGCCTCACTTCAAATGCTTTACTTAGTTCTCCATAGTCAATAGGGTACTACTCTTTATTGCTATTTTCTGGATGCGCATAAGGCCATTTCTTGATGCAGCAGTCCTCTGGCCCTGAACCTTTTACTCCTCTACTTCTAGCTTCACCTTGATAACCTATGCTCTCCATGTTTAGAATTTCCTTCACAATTTCAGGTGTATTTGGCTCTATTAGCTTGTATAATCTAAATCATGCAAAAGTTGTTGAGATCTATGCAAACCCAATGTTGCTTTTGCTCTCCTAAATAAAGCTTTTGTATTAATAGGCTCAAATTCTAGAACCAATGTGCAAAATGTTATTGTTGATTCAAACTTGGCTTGCTTAAGTTCTAAGGAAGCCAAGTTGATGTTCAGGGAAATAGCCAAATGCCTTGAAAGAGCCTGGTCATCATTTGAGACAATGCAATTGAAGTAAAACAACTTAATACCAAACAAATAAAAGGTTGTGGAATTAGCAAAATGACTACACTTTGCGCATTTATTCCTTTATTCCTTTAAAAAAAGTATTCTTACGAGGGATTTCATTAGGTCCTTCCATTTGAAATACAAACTGAATAGTTTCATCGAAATCTTGGTCTGGATGAGTATGAATGAGAGTAGCTTGAAAGGGATTATTAGTGCCCCATTCTAATAGAGTGTCCAAAAAATCCATATTGTGGCTCCCTATTCCAAAACAACAGACGTATTCCCATAATCACACACTTTGTGTAATAAACCTCCCAAGTAAGGACCTTGAATGACACCACCAAGAGCCAATCTAAAAACAAGCAGACTCAACTTCCCTTAGTTTCACAAAACAACAATCAACACTAATAAACTAGCTAGAAGAAGCATAATTCACATAAGCCAACCTCCAGTCAATAAGTTATAGACAAACCAGACACAATAACAAAAGACAATTAATATTGAAGCATATCAAGAAATGTGCGTATGTAATTTTGCATGTGAATGTGAAAATCGAAGCCAAATGAGCAAATTGAATTGACTAACTGCAAGGGCTAGGATGTCAATCGCTCCTAAGTGATTTTCTCATGAAAAGGAAGTTATCTGATTCGAGTTTCTTGATCCATGAATTATCTAGTTATGGCTCTAAATTCACACTTGCAAAACACTAATTATACCAAGGGAGGGAAAAGAAAAGGCAAGGATGAATACAGAGAAGAACTAAACCTAATCGAGGCTTGTGAGATATGGTGTAGCCGGCGACAGGTGGCAGAGCAGCTTAGAATAAGGGATGAGACGAGAAAAATTTCCTTTTTGGTCCCCTGTGGTTTGGTGTAATTATTTACTAAACTCAGTTTTTGGAAAAATATTTTTGGAACTACTTCGTTTAGCGTGCATGCTTTTCCAGGTACACAGTGACGAAGCGAGGAAAATCGGAGAGGAGTGTCGGAATTAATAGTACACAATATAAAATTTAACAATAGTCATAAACTAAAATTAAAGAACGATTACATTACATCTAATCCAATTATCCTCGACGAGACCTCATATTTTGAAAGTGATGCAAAATATAATCAATAGACATATTTTCAAACAAATCATCTTCAAAACAAGTAATAACAGTATCATTCGAAAACTCATCTGAGATTCGATTGCGCAAGTTGGTCTGGACATACTTCATCGAAGAGAACACTCTTTCAACTGTTGTTGTAGAAACTGGTAGAATCAATGCCAACTTCAACATTAAGTACACGTGAGGAAAGCTCAAATGCTTCTTTTTTTTAATCATCCTTATAGAGAGCTCACCAAGTCCATTCAAGTCAGAGAATCTCTCATCATCACGCATGTTATCGATGTAAGTGTCCAACTTAAAACCAAGGGCCTTTAATTCATCAAAATCATATGGATATAGTCGAGCCATCCTAAGTGTCTTGTCCTTGTCAAAGCTAGCAAATGAGTCAGCAGGGCTCAAACAAGACAAGCCAAGTAGTAAATCAGTGCTTGCCTCAGTAAAGTGACTATTAAGTTCTTGCATTTGCATATCAAGAATCGAGTAAAACACATCAACACAATAGTAATGCTCATTTGTCATCGAAGAAAGTCTAGGTTTAGACTTTCCCGAGCACGAATTGGAGCAAAATCCTCCATATTAGGAATCTCAATGTCATGTTTCAGACGAAATGACTTAACATCATCAATCAAAGCATCCCATCCATGATCCCTTGTGTGTTGTAATTGCTTCTTAGCTATACCAAGTAGTGATAAAGCATTTACAATGTCTTGATCCCTTCTTTGCAATGCCTGACTCAATGCATTTGTAATGCCTAACACCAATTTCATAAGATGTAATAAAGAAGCTGCATTCTCTTTATTAAAACTTCCACTGAAATTGTTGCAAAGTTTTTCTCCTTCTTTAATTTTGAGTACTACACTCCAGTGCTCATTACTATCATCTGTCTCAAGAATTAAATCATCTTCTTCATTAAGCATATTAAGAACAGAAAGATTTTTACACAACTTTTTGAACTTCTGAACAATCTTTGAATCGTTAGGGGTTCCTGTCCAACTTACTTTTTTCTTGAGTTTATACTGCAATGGCTTTCTCAATTTAGCTAAATCTTTAATAAAATCTGATGCATAAGTAAGACATCCAAGAAATATTTCTAATTGCTCCTTGTCTTCAATCTTCTCGAGGAAATTTTCTATTTTGTTTTCTAGAATATGCTTTTATAGGATGATTTATCCAGCTTTTATTTCTAGGCTTGGAAACTTGATTTCTTATTCAACACAAATGCATGTTATTTTACCAAGAATAATACCATGATCAATGCATCTTTGGGTGAGAGTTCGGCCCTCATCTTTGTATTATTTTATGGTCTTCAAAAAGATAATGAAATCATCAATGTAAACTAGACAATAGTGATTAAGTTCTTTGAAAATATTATCCAATCTTCTTTAAAATATTTAAGGTTCATTTTTAAGACCAAATGGCATTACGATCGACTCATAATATCTTTGAAGGGCACTAAAATTAGTTAAAGGAATACTTTCTTCATCCATTTTAATTTGCCAATATCTGCTTTTGTGATATATTTTTGAGAACCAAGAGGTTCCTTGAATTCTATTGAAAATGACTTTTTTGTTAGGAATATAATACCTATCAAAGGCAACATTATCATTAAGCTTTTCATTATTGATTACCATTCTAGCTTTTCCTCTTTTATCTTAAACATGATTTATTACCATAAAAGCGAGACTAGTGTAAGGACTCTTACTATTTCTAATTAAAGCTCTATCTAATAGCTTTTTTTATTTTCTTATCAAATTCTTGGATATCCTACTGTGTGTACACTATTTATGTGACTCGGATCATGGCATTGGGATTTAATAAAGTAATCTTTGCAAACGTCTTGTCTTTATCCTAAAATTTTAGAGGATTATCAGAGTACAGTTCTTTGTATAATTTCTCTTATTGTTCAGCAATTTAATTTGTTCATTAATAGATAATTCAATTAGTGAGATTATTAGTGCTATATCACATTGTGCAGATATTACCTTCTCACCACACTGACTGTATGTAAACTCAATCTCCTAATGGATGTAAACTTTATTTAATTTATCAATAGGAACTGAGTGGTCATTTATTAATTTGGGTTATGGTCTGTGTGCTTGGAGCATATAGTGTGAATGCCATATTTGCGCAAGATTTCATTAATGTTAGCAGTCATTTTAGGGGATTTATATGCTTAATTATATTATTTATGCTCCTATTACTTCTATTACTCTTGGTTTTGCTTGTTTTGAGAGTATTTGCAGATTTTGATCTTGTGAAACCAAAGCATGATGGTACAATGAAGATTTTTGAGCCCTTATAGATAAAAGAAGATAGCACCAAAGACACCCAACAAGGACCATCTGCGGCTAGTGCAATGACCTAGAAGGGTCCAGGAAAAGCAGCGAGACAAAAATTGATTGAGCATCAGAACTAGATCCACATGGTCTGACCGTGGTGGTGCCTATGGTCCGTGGTGAGCTTTGTTCCCCCGAGTCTGCTAGATTTTTTTCGTAGTTGTTCGTGTTCTAAGCATTTGGATGGTTTTGCAAACTTGATTTCAGCGAGAAAACCCTATTTTACTACTTTCACTTAACCCTATATCCATTCTACCATCTAGACAGGAATTAGACTCCATTTTTAGAATGATGGAGAACAAGTAGAAGAGGAGATTCACGAGGAAGTAGGATTGGGTTTGCAATCGACGGATTTAAGTACGCGTTCGGGTTGAGGAATCCTTTCCCTTTTCTTCTCTTTTCTCCATTAGATTTATTGCTTTCTAGTTTAGTAGATTAGATTATGTAACTCATATTAATTGGTAGTTTTAAATCTTGAGATTGATGTTGAACTTACCATTGTTTGTGTTCTTGAATTGATTGTTTAATGCGCTTTTGAATTATGGAGTTTATTTTATCAAGTCTGGAGTTTAAATTACTTATAAGAAGTTTGATCGCCTTCTTTCTTATATTAGATATTGGGTGAAGTATTGAAAGCTGAAATATGATGTCGGAATCACCAAATTTGGCTTGATTATGTGATGTCTTGAGAAAGACTTACTAATTGAGAAACCTAAAATGATAATCGTATGCCCAATGAGCCTAAACTAATCGAGAATCTATGAGAATTGATTATTGATTTGATTTTGGGTATTTCGCTGTACCTTGAAAGAGCATTGTGATATCTCGATTATCGTTCCCAAAATTTTCTAATTAAAAAGAGAGTGTTTGAACTATTCTTGAGCCGAGTAATTGTTCATTGACTTAATTCCTTGAATATTTATCCATTAGATTAGCTAGTAGTTTAGTTCAATTTCAATCACAAATTTTAAATTTTCTTACCCTATCTTTAGGGAACATAGCCCGGTACCTTGACTTGGTCTCTAGGATTGACCTTGATTTGCTACAATGCTACCATGCGCTTGCTATCCTATGGAGTTTTTAGCGCCATTACTGGAGACTAGGATCGAACATTGAATTTTTTACGATAGGTTTAACTAAACATTTTGTTTTTCTTTGGAAAAAAAATCAAAAATAAAAATTAAAAAAATTTAAAAAGATAAAAATTTTGACAAAAAAGCAATGACAATTTTGCATTTCCCCCAATTCGAGCGTGAATTATTTTGGAGGCATTGTGAACGATTAAATGTCTTTCTTGCTCAATGTGATTATTGTGTGGGTAAGCAAAAATTTTTGGACATTGATGTTGAAAGTGTGAATGGTGAAACCTGCACTCTTTTAGAGTATTGTGGTTTTCTTGGTAATAGTGTAGACAAGGTATGACATTTGCTTGAGCGGATTGCTTGGGATTCATTTTGAGAAGGCTAGTCTTGTTTATGGGTATTCATTCTCTGATCCTTGTGAATTCTATGCTAGATCTTATTATGCCCTTTTTGGGTATGTCATGTGTAATTCTTCTGACCATGCTATAAATTTGTGTCCTTATTATATATGCTATGCTTAAGCTGACTTTGCA
>NCQT01110323.1:15055-25490 GCA_002740465.1 Stenocereus thurberi
ATGTTTGGAATTATCCACTTTAGGGATCAAACAAAAGCAATTCTATGAAAAGTTGGTCAGACATTTGTCCACAACTAACTACAAGCATGTGGATCACTNNNNAAAATCCTAATGATCATTATTGACATATAAGTGGATCATTAATCAAATTCACATAAATCACAAAATACACAACCAAGTAATTTGTTAGCAATGAAGAATGCATATATCATTCTTGATGAAAAGCATTTATCAAAAGGATCATGAATAATTGATACCAAGACTATACATCTGCTGATCAATAAACACGTAATAGTTAAACACTAACGACTAATATTTTAGGAGAATATTTTGCTTAAAACAATCTTGTTTAAATTGCTCGACAAATAAACACATATCCAAATTGATCACTAATTACCTTTCTAACAATCATAAACATATAAACACATATCCAAAATGATCACTAATATTATATCTAACGATCACTAATTACTTTTTTAACAATCACAAAGATGCACATAAAGCATCATAAACTACACATGTAAGGTGTGTTAGAATTTGAATTACTTTAAAAGAATTTACTGCAATTCATCAATATACAAACACATATGCAAAACGATCACTAACAGTATAGCTAATGTTCACTAATTATCTAACCAATGATCCCAAACTACATATGTAATATGAAAAATATTCACTTAAGGTTTGAAATACATTTTTGAAGGAAATAGTTGAGCAGTTTAAGAAAATGATCTGATTAAAACAATCTTCTCCACATATCCAAAAGAGATCACTAATTACCTTTCTAGCAATCACAAACTACCTTTCTAGCAATCACAAACTAGACATGCGGTGTCAAAAATTATTCTTGGGGGTTTTTACATAGTATTTGTAGGAAATATTTAAAGTGTATCAGAATTTTAAAAGAAAGTACTGAAATTAATCAACAGATGAACACATATGCAAACTGATCATGATTACTATACCTAATGATCACTATGTATCTAACTAATGATCACAAGCAACACATGTAATATAAAAATAATTACCTGAGGTTTGAAATACGTTTGTTTACATCCTGGAAGGTGATTGTTCTCCATTTCCCTTGCTTGTTTCTTGAACTTTCTTTGTCACTATGATTTGTTAGTAGCAAACCCTAGACAAAAGGCAAATGCACATCAAACCAAAAGATTAAGCAAAATAACTCCTTCGAAAACACAATATCACTAAACTTCTTCAAATTGTATAATACTAGCAGAAAATTAAATTTAAACTCGAAAAAGGCGGTTCATAAGTGAAAGATCAGCACGGGTGCATTTCCAGGAACCAAACGACATTGTTTTAGTTCAAAAGCAGAGTATAAGGTTTCAAAAGTAGATTTCAAAGCAGATTTCGAATGAAAATATTCAAATTGAAATCGTTCAAAAATAGAACATACATGGACAAAAAAACAAATTGGATGTACTAAACTCAACAAATAGAGCAATATCAATATAAACAGTCCAGATTCTCACTTCAAAATACAAAAATGGTCCTTGGAAGTTGAACGATTTGAAGAATGCTGATGAGATTACAAATTGGAATTGAGAGACAAACACAAACACACACGCACACACACACACAGAGACAAAGAGAGAGAGAGAGAGAGAGAGTCAGTAAGAAAGACACTCAGAATAGCATAGCAAAGAGGCACACTAGAAAATGAAGGGTCCTTGCGTGCTTTTAAACTTTAAACAATCATTATGTGATTTTTTTTTAGTTTTTTACGTTTCCTTTTTTTTTTTTTTTTGGTTGTTTGGGCGCTGACATCAATAGAGTTGGTTAGGTATCATAACTAAATATTATCTTACCATAGGATAAGGATATAAATTAGGAAATACTGTTTTCAAAGTTGAATTGTGGTTTTTGTTGTTTTTTCTTTCATTTAGAATTAAAAGATGAAAATATCTACAATAAAGAAAATGCATGTTAGAATTTTATACAACACAATGAAGTTTGTAATTTTAAGCAAAGAGCATTTATTAATCAAAAATGAAATTCTATCCTTTTCAAAAAAATGAATATTTAAAAATGCGGAGAATGAACATATACCTTTTTATCTTAAATTAAGGTTTATTAAGACTTAAGAAAATAAATGAAAAGAATAATTTCAGTTACCTAAAAAATGAAACTACATGTTATTAAATGATATTATTTGATGATTAACATGTGCAGTTATGGTGATCATTAGAACTACGTTAGTGATCGCTTGATTTGCTTATGTTGATGAACAAACTCTGAATTATAGTTAGTGATCAATAAATAAAAAGAAAAATTCCAGTAGACAAACAAAATGATAATATATGTTTTCATTAAACGACATCACTTGGTGATCAACAGGCGCAGTTATGGTGATGATTACAACTATGTTTAGTGATCACTATATTTGTTCATAGTGATTAACATATCCTCGACTATGTTTGGAGATCAATAGCTATTAGTTTAATATTAGAATTTTGAGGTTAAATTTCATTGAATAAAATGATCAATTTCAAAAAATATTATTTGATAATTAGAACAGATTAACAAAGTATTAAATTCAATAAAAAAAGAAAGTATCTGGGATTAATTCCATCAGCAAAGTTTTGAATTTGATAAAAAACAAAGTATCTGGGATTAAGTGCAAATGTGGGACTGAGTGAAGCTGTCATCCTTATTTGGTTGTTGTTTCAGTTGAAGCTTTGCAAACTCTATATGAGCAATGTGCAGCTTTGCAATAGCCTCCTTCATGATAGTAGTGTTGAAATCTTGACCTTCAATGATTGCAGGCACTCCATCCGGACTGCTCTCTTTCTTGGATTTGTCATGTGTAGTAAGACCATCATAGAAAGAGGTGAATGTTTCCCTTGCTTCACCTCTTATCTTGTGAAGATCTTTATTCTTCTTGTACTTGTTGCATATAAAATCCATGATAGTGATAACATTTTTGTAAGCAAATGCCAATTGCTTTGTAACCGAAACTACCTTGGCAACAACTTTCTTTATTTTTTTTAGAAAAATAAAAAAAGGAAATAGTATGTTAGCTGATCATTAATAACATGACTATTGCTTACTTACTAAACAATCAACAAATTGTAAACTGATGAAGATAAAACTGATCACTAATAGCATCAGTATTGATCACCACCCATAGAAGGATTGAAATAGAAGTAATGTTGACAAAAAACCAGACATTAAATAATCTAATCACCAATCTTATGCCAATTGATATAAATAACATCTTTAATGATCACTATACACAAAAGCAATGAGTGTGAACCAAAAATAAAAATAAGTAAACATTAGTTTAAGTGATCACTCATATCATTTGCAATGATCACCCAAAACATGAGTCCTGATCACTTGTTGGATAATCCGCACAAAGACAGAAAATCAAAGTTAGTTAGGTGAACATTAATCTATATCTCTATTGATCACTCATCACAAAAGTATTAATCACCAATAACATATATATGGATCACCAATAGCACATATACTGATCGCCATCCACACAGAAGGACTGAACTCTTAAAGGGTAGACATGGTGCCTCAAATTTTGTCTTGTTTGTGTCTTTAGGAACTTCAATTTGAGCCTTAGTGGTTGTAGGAAATCTGATGCTGGTGCTGTCATCCCTCTACCAAAGGCCATGTCAACAACAACCTTCTATATTTTTCAAAAAAATAAATATGTTATCATATTAAACTTTAGCCAATGTGTAGAAAAAAGAAAGCATTTATCTACTTTATCAGTAACATTATGGCAGTTGATTGCTAATCGCATAATTATTATCCACTTAATAGACAAATTCTGAATTATAAGCATTTGGACGCTAAGCAATAACTTGACTGCTCATTTTTAGCTTATTCATTTTGATAACTAATAACATCACTATTAACCACTAACGTTATTAATAATAATAACTAATCACACAACTGCTAATCACACTTGTTAGATGGTGTACTAATATTGCTATAATTGATCACGAATGAGACCTCCATGAATCAGCCATCCACACAAAAATTGAAGTCCAAGCAATAAAGGAAAAAAGGAGGGATTGAGTTCAACTCAATACTAGTCCTATTTCTACAGATCACTAATTAGGTAACTGTTGATTACTAATAGTACTTCTATTGATCAACACATAGAAGGACTGCATTCTAAGTGTTAGGAGCAAGATTGAACACTAATGCAACTGATCACTAAATTAAATCAAAAGATCACTAATGACACTTATATTGATCACCAATAAGGGTGTCTTATGCATTTTTGCAACAGAGAGATGAGTATGCTTTGTTTACTACCTCAATTTCAGACATCCTGTTGTCTTCAACAGGTTGCTGCTCAGCCTATGTTGGCTGTGGACATCTAATGGAGGTTCAATAGCACCTGTATTATAATTGTTGCTTCAGTCATCATCTTTTGTCCTTCTCTTGATATCATCATTAGTCCATGTAGACATTATAGGGAATTGTCTCTTCACTGTTTGCTTAAAGAACATAACTCTATTGAAGTAACTCATCTAAAAAATAAAGGACGATTAAAAAAATATTGAATTAGCACATGCATTTTGGTAACTTATACACATAAACAATTGATCATTAATGAACAATTTCTTGCTCACTATCAGGTTAATTATTGATCACTAAGACATCGTACTCCTCCTTCTTAAATGATCACTGTGTTTCCTTATAATATTGATTACTAATTTTATAAATGACTAGCTTATAGAATGGGAGAACTCGCCATCAAGAAGAAGATCGGACCGCCAAAATACACCCCTTTTGTAGCCTTACTCTCCTTGTAGTGCCTCACACTACTGAATACAAATGGGCAGTAGTCTAAGGATGCAATCTGGTTCACATCCTTCACATATTTCAAGACAGATTTGCTGCAATAGTAGTTCTTTGATTTGCTGAAAAAGCAATTCACCAAAAATATAATGAAGTTTCTCTTGAAGCTCTTGCCCATGTCTTTGTTAACCAGTCTGAACTCTGGTATACTGGTGAGTTTAACGGCGTTTTGATTAATTTTCCATTGCTTGAGCCACGTAGCATGCACCTTATCATATTCTTCATCCATGGAAGACTTGGCGATTTTGACGATTTGCCTTCCCTTAATAGGCACACCTAGGTTCATGTGTACATAAAATGCTATGAGCAAAAGCTTCTACCCATCCAAAAGCCAGAAGCAGATAGAATAGGGATCAAAGCTCTCTACCAGCCATTTTGAAAACTTCCCGCATATTTGCTTGAGATCAACCTTCAAGAAGGAAACAAATCCCATTAATCTAAACGTCTCAGTCTGGGTTTCGTGGAGTTGTGCCACTAGTGATGAGAATGAATGTATAGTCACCCCAGTAATGAACGCCTTCGTGTATGTCCTCTTTTCATTGCCACCCCTCCTCAAATTTTACAGGTCATTTTTGCTAGACCATCTGAAGGTCATGTGTGGAGCTGCTTGTTTTTGCCACTACCCATGCAGCACCAGCATTGTATTGAGCATCTTCTTGCTCGATCCCTTGATCATTTTCAGATTTTAATGAAGGCTTATTCCTCTTTGAACTAGCCTTTACAGTTTCAGCAATAATGGTTTCTTCTTCCTACCCCTCTGGTTTTCATCATGATTGGCATCTTACTCTTTATAAGTCGAATCATTTTCTTCTTTATCCTGACTATCAGAGGTTTCTAGTTCAGATATGTGGCCTTTCTGTACTTTAGACTTCAATAAGCGTTGCATCCTCTGCGATCGCCTAACCGCGACTGCCTTCTTCTTCAGTTTCTCCTTCTACCTTTCTTCTGCCTTTTTCCTTCTTTCTTTGTGTCGAATTTGGTGGGGTTTTTCAAAAGGCTCCTCTTCCTCTTGGGACTTCTCAAAAGATTTCTCAGACCTTTCATCCTTATTTAAAGCCTCCCCTTTCCTTGCCAAACTCTTATTCATTACCTCTTGCTCTCCACTTTTCTGGACATATTCGTCACCTTTTCCTAGTTCCTCATGAGATTTATCCTTCTTTTCCTTCTTCCTTAGAGGCTTCTTAGCGTTCTTTTTGCCAGATTTCATCTGCTTCACTATATCTTTTGGTTTCTTTACACCCTCAGATTTAATAAAGGCTTGTTCATCTTTCAAATAGCATTCATAGTTTCAGCAACACTGGTTTTTTCTTCCCGCCCTCTCTAGTCGTTATCACAATCGGCCTACTCCTTTTTATCAGCCGGATTATTTTCTTCTTCATCTGAAGTATCATAAATTTCCACCTTAAAGATGTGGCCTTTCTGTACTATAGGCTTTGATAAGTGTCATATCCTATGTGGTCGCCTAACAGGGAATGCCTTCTTCTTTGGATTCTCCTTCTTTCTTCTATCTTCCGACTTCTCCCATCTTCTCTTGGCTATAGATTTGGTTGGGAGTTTTTCTAAAGTTTCTTCTTGTTAGGGCTTCTTAAAAGATTTCTCACTCTATGCATCCTTACTTGAAGCCTTTTCAGCAGTGTTCCGCTTGTTGCTTTTCTTCTTCTCCTCTACTCCCCCTAGCAAACTCTCTTTCACCATCTATTCTCTACATTTTTCTGTACAAACATCAACCTTTCTTGATCCCTAAGAAGATTCATCCCTCTTTGCCTTAATCCTTAGTGGCTTCTCAGGGTTATCTTTCTCAACTTTCCTCTTCTCGGAATGTTTCTCCGTGGGTTTCTCAGGGACTGCTTCTTTTTCTTTTGCTTTTTTGGGTGACTTATCACTCTTTCCCTTGTCATCTACATTCTTGTCAAGGGGGACCCCCTCACTTCTTTTCTTCTCAATCTTCCCTTCTTTTCACTCTTCTTTTTTGTGGGCTTTTGAGTTGGTTTTTCAGAAACATGTTCTTTTTATGGAACCTTCTGTGGTGACTTGTCACACTTACCCTTCTTCTTTTGACCTTTCTTAGAAGATTCCTGTTCATTCCGCTTCTTGTTAGTCTCCCCCTACTCCTCAACCTTCTTTTGTTCATGTGTTTGAGTGGGTTGGTCTTTGTCGCTCTTTTTTTTTTTTTTTCTTCTGCAGCTTTTTTAGGTTATTTTTTCAATACTGACACCTGCGCTGTATTGCTCTCGACATGTATGTCACTCTTCCTGCTCTTTTGAGGTTGTTCCTCAACTGAGGGTTTATCTTTAGACCCCTTGTTTTTGTTAACCTTGTCTTCGTTATCAGAGTCATTTGTACTGCTGTCATCACTGTTTGTCTTGCAGGCAAATACTTTGTATCAAAACTTTTTTCCTTGGCCATAACTACTGCTAATTTTATCAGCAAATCCTCTTCTTTGATCAACACCTTGTCCACTTTATTATAGATCTGAAGCTACTTTAGGACTGTAGAATACAAAAGGCCAGTAAGTGCATACTTTGATGAACTCATAAAATATAATGTATCACTAATCATAGTTCCAATGATCACCAATCACAACTGCATTAATCACAAATACTCAGCATCTACACAAAGTGCATGGGTAAGGGAGTTGTTTATTTTCTGTGTGTGTTTATATTTGTTGTTGTAAAGGGTTGCCACTGATAAGTTGAAAGATAACATTTATGTAGGGCTGGATAGTAGAAGCAAACACTTATCCAAAATGATTAGTAATATTATATCTAACGATCACTAATCACCTTTCTAATAATGATAATTAGATAAACACATATGCAAAATGATCACTAATATTATACCTAACGATCAATAATTACCCTTCTAACAAGCTATATTAAAAACTGTTCCTCTGGAGTTTTTACACATTTTTTTTCACCTGTTTGAAGAAAACATTTAAAGTGTGTTAGAATTTGAATTTTTTAAAAAGAATGTACTAAAATTCATCAACAGACAAATGCATATGCAAAACAATCATTAAAGCTATACCTAATGATCACTAATTATCTAACTATTGATGACAAACTGCACATGTAATATTAAAAATATTCACTTAAGGTTTGAAATGCATTTTTTGCCTCTTGGAAGGTGATTCTTCTCCATTACCCTTGCTTATTTCTTGAACTTTTTGTGTGGCCATGATTTCTCTGTAGCAATCCATAGATAAAAAGCAAATGCATGTGAAATTGAGAGATTAAGGAAAATAACTGCTTCGAAAACACACTATATCACTAAACTTTACCAACTTGTACAGTATTAGTAGGAGTATAAATTTAAAATTGAAAAAGATGGTTCATAAGTGAAATAGCAGGTCATGGTACGGTTCTAGGAAATAAACGATATATTTTTTAGTGTAAAAGTAGAGTACAAGCTTTTAAAAGTAGAATTCAAAGCCAACGTCAACAGAAAATGTTCAAACTAAGAAAAGATAAAAAATCAAAGATAAATCGCTAGAAAAAACTAATTGATTGTACTAAAACTCAACAAGCAACACAATATGACCACAAAAGTTAAGAATCTCAACTTCAAATTACTGAGAAGGTACAGAGAAGTTGAACGAATTGATGGATGTTGATGAGATTGCAGATTAGAACTATGAGTGAGAGAGAGAGAGAGAGAGAGGGAGGGGGGAGAGAAAGAGATAAAGAGACAAACAGTAAGGGAGAGGGTAACAATGAGACTGAGAATAGCATACCAAGATGCACGAGAGAAAATGAAGAGTCTCTAGCATGCCTTTTTTTAGGGGGTTCGGATGCTGACATCAGTAGAGTTGGGTAGCTATAATAACTGAGCCTATATATTACCTTGGGATAAAGATATAAATTAATCAATGCGGTTTCATAAACTAAATTGCGGTTCATGTGTTTTTTTAAAGAGAATTAAAAGATTAAATATTTACAATAAAGAAAATGCATATTTGAATTTTATAGAGGACAATGAAGTTTTGAGTTTTAAGTAGAGAACATTTACCAATTAAAAATGAAATTCTTTCTTTTTCAGAAAATTACATTTAAAAATGTGAAGAATGAACAAATACCTTTGTACCTTAAATTAAGGTTTATTAACACTTAAAAAATAAATTAAAAGAATACTTTAGTAGACGAAAAAACGATAATATATGTTTTGATTTAATGATATCATTTGGTGATCAACAGGTCCAGTTAAGGTCACATGATGATTAACATATCCTCAACTGTAGTTGGTAATCAATAAGTGTTGTTTTGGTGATCATTAGTGTTGCTTTGTGTCATTAATTGATAAAATTATGTTGACTCATGGGGACATGTTTGCTAATCATAATATGTTCCGACTTATAAACTGAGTTAGTGGTTAACACTATCAGTTTTGGTGATCATTAGAACTATGTTTTGGTGATTACTAAGTATGTTTTCTATGATCAACATAAATATGTTTGTTTTTAATGAAACATATCTTAAAGTATAGTTGCATCAGGTCTTATTTTGTTCTATTTGGGGTTTTACTCTCACAAAAAAATTGTAGTCTATGTTTTTATGAATTATATTGATTGTGATCAACAGTTCTAGTTTCGATGATCATTAGAAGTATGTTTCATGATCACTAGTCCTATTTATGGTGATTAACAAATCCTCAATTACAGTTGTTGATATCAGCCTCTTAGTGATGAAGTGGTGTTGTTTCAGTGATCATTAGCATTACTTTGGGTAATCAATGGATTCAATTATGTGCCTCTAGGTAATGTCTTTATGGATCACAATGCATGTGCAGTCATGAACTTAGTTATTGATCAACAAAAGTAGTTTTGATGATCATTATAACTATATTTGGTGATCACTAGATATGTTTATGTTTGTATGTTGGTTTGTCATGAAACACATAATCAAAGTATATTTGGACGAGTTTTATTTTGTTATATTTGATATTTACTTTCGTAAAAAATGATATGTTTTTCAAAATGATATACCTGTGGCAATCATTATTATTATGTTTCATGATCAGAATGTTTATATATGGTGATCAATAACATCAAGCCAAAGGATCATTCGTGACATAAATTCATCATCCATATTGATCACTGATAACATTTCTTTTCCTTACCATGTATACAAGAGCTGAATTTCAACCAATGACCAAAAAAACTATAAACTTAACTAATCACTAAACGTCATGCATACTGACCAGTAATTATGTAATAGTCTGACCCTAAATCATGTTTATTCACTTCATGAATCCATGTGATTAATTTCATCGCATTTAAATCATCGTTTTCTTTGTTATTTCAATTGGGAGAATTTAAATGGACCCCCATCTTGCAATTCGGGTTTTTATTCTTGTCAAATTCTGGAGATCGTTATTAGGCCTTGACATTTATGAATTGAGCGATATAATTATTTTTCATAACACCACAAACATTTAACCTCGATCTTTGAGAAAAAAAAGTTTTTTTTTTTCAAGCGCACTCGATTTGAGCTAGTTTTTGAACCCGAGCCCGTTTAAGGCCAGTTTCGGTCCACTAAGACTTGACCCTATTTAGTTAGGCCTTAATTGTACTTAGCAACAAGTAGATTTT
>NCQT01110366.1:2351-13013 GCA_002740465.1 Stenocereus thurberi
GTCTTTTCCAAGATTGACCTTCAAAGTGGCTATCATCAAATCCGAATGAAGGAAGGGGATGAGTGGAAAAAGCCTTTAAGATCCAATATGGGTTGCATGAATGGATAGTAATGCCCTTGTCTCTTTAATGCCCCGAGTACTTTCATAAGCCTCATGAATGAAGTCTTGAGGTCATTGATCAGGAAGTTTGTTATGGTATACTTTGATGATATCTTGGTGTATAGTCAAGATAAGACATCTTAAATGGAACACATCACCCAAGTGTTCTAAGTCTTGAGGCAACATGCTCTAAATGCTAAACTTGAGAAATGTGGGCTCTTTACTCCTCAAGTTGTCTTCCTTGGGTATGTTGTCTCCGGTGAGAGAATCCAAGTTGATAAAGCCAAGCTTTCCCTGCATGCGGAATTTGCCTACAACCAGACTTCTTCCGATGCTACTTCTATACTATGGCCTCAACCCTCTAGCTCATCTTGATCTCATTCCTATTCCTCAAGAGTCCAAAGTGAGCTTTGAAGCCATAGAAAGGGCTAAAGCTATGAAGAAACTACATCTGCAAGTGAGAGCTTAAATTGAGAAGGTAAATGAGCAATACAAGACCAAGGCCAATAAGAATCGAACTCATCTGGAGTTTAAACTGGAAGATCTTATATCGCTATATTTGAGAAAAGAGAGTTTTCCTTGAAGGAGGAAAAGCAAGCTCATAGCAAGGGGAGATGGCCCCCACAAGGTCGTGCAAAGAGTGGGAGACAATGCCTACAAGGTAGAACTTCCAGGTGACATGAACATCTCCGCCACTTTTAATGTTAGAGACCTCACTCCCTACATTAAGGATGAAGATGAGGACATTGGAGATTTAAGGGCAAATCCTCTTCAAGGAGGGGAGGTTGATGTAAAGCAAACCATGAGGCATAACGTCCTTATCAATATCAAGACTTGGATTCAACTTGGACCCTTACTCACCTATGAGGGTGGCCCAAGTAATTGGCTCTTCAAAGTCTTTGTTAGTTTGGGAGCCTTAAAGGGGCCCCAAAGTAAGCTTAGGCAAGGTGGCATCACACTTAGTTGCCTAAATAAAGAACCTAGCTATTTTTATCTCCAAGTCACCTATTTTATTTTACTTCCTTATTGTGAGCAGAACATATGGCTTAACTTCCAGCTCATTTTTGGCCAGGTAAATGGCCTCCATTTTGGGTGAATTTTTCATGGATGGATAGCCTCGGATGTTTATTTTCTAACAAGCCCAAGATTATCATCAAATTTCAAAAATTGAGCAAGTTATGGGGTTTTAACTGAGCCATGGTTAGTGCAGGTCTGGAGGTGCACATTTTTACTTAAGGAATTAATTGGGTCATCAAATGGGAGAATTAAGGGGGTTCAAACTTGGTGGGTAGTTGATAGACTCTTCTAGAAGACTCCTAGAAAAATCCCCACCTTAATTTCCTCCATTTGAATAGGTGAATGACATCACCAATAGGAAGGAATGTACAGCCAAATTCCAGTATACCCTTATCCCCTAGTGGTCCCACTTTAATTGTACAATTAGCTTGAATATCATTAGAAAAAATCATTGTAATGCTATTGGCTAGTACTAAGTTTAGGGGAGAGGATATCTTGCTATTTAATTCCCCATCTCTTGTATTACATCAAGCTTTTGATGATTATGAATGAATGAAAAGGCTAGAAGCCATTTTCTATCTCAAAAATCTCTTAATCTTTGTCTCTTTTTAGAGTGGTGATTTAGAGTCATCATTTTATATTAATTCTTCATGCTTAGACTTTAGGAGATCAATTGGTGGGTTGTTTATCTTAGTGTTCTTTCAAGAATCCAAAGAGTTTCCTTTGGATTTGGGTGTTCCTCCATTGAAGTGTTCTATAGGTGTTCATCTTATTGGATATTCACTAGATTGATTATGCCTTTATTTGGCCAAATGGATTTCTTCTTCTTCTAATTTTCGCTTCATGAAGGGTGCAGCTCGAGCTAACGTACACCATGGTGTTTACTGCCACCATTAATGGTGGTGGATAAATGTTGGGCTACCACCAAGAAAAAGCCAGAGAAAGGGAGAAAGATAGAGAGAAAAAGAGACAAGGGTTATCCTTTTATGGATTTCATTAGATTTTATTAATCTCTCCCAAAATCCCAACCAAAGGATTGATAAAAATAATGAATGCCGTTCTGACACCTGTAGGATATTATGATGCATATTGTTGATATTTTGTGTTTGACTTAAATTTTTTGAGCTAAGGGACGTATTTCTATCAGTGCATGTTTGTTGATTGAGAAGATGATAAGTTGGCTAAAGTTTGTTACAGATATTTCCAAATTAATGCCTTATGTTAGTATAAACGGCTAATGTAATGACTGATCATTAGCATTATAGAATAAAGAGAATGCTCATCTGATTCCCTCTCATCTCTCTACTCTATTTGTCTTTTTCACTAATCATCAGATCATTATGGTATTAGAGCAGATGTTATCGATTCTGGATCAAATTTTAACTGAGTTCCTTGGTTTATTCTTTTTTGATTGGTTTATTTGCTTCATCAATCAAGCTACTACAATCTCAATCAATCTAGTTCTTCATTATTGATAAGTTATTTTGCTTCAACAATTGATCAAGCTTACATCAATTCCCAAATTTAGGCTTGATTCAATCATAGTCTACATTATTTTGATAAAACGAGTGCAAATAATCACATTAACAACAATGATTTGCAGAATCATCTCTTTATCCACCCTTCTGATGGTCTAAACACTATTGCATTGGGAAAAACATTATCAGGCTCATCAAATTATGTGTCATCCATGTAGAAGGTCTATGTAGATCAATCTCTTAACTAAGCACAAACTTGTTTTTGTGCAAGGAGTAATTGCCAGATCAACATATGATCCTCTCAAGCAAATAAATCAGATCCTGTAACAATTTGTTAATTGTCTAGCTTATGAATAATGTCACTAATACAATTACTAGATCTATCTTGTTTGCTAAGACAACAAGTGAAATCTGGTCACAATTAGAGAAGCAATTTGCTATTGCTAATGCTTCCAAAAAATATTAGTTGAATAAGGAGACTTATTCCATGAAACAAGATGGACAAAGTATCAGTGATTATTACCTAGAATGATATTAGTTTAGGAAGAAATTGAATCTATGAGTGAGTTACCTTGAATTACGACTACAGTTAATGATGTAGTTCAATTTCTTGCTTGTGTGGCTATGCAACAAGCTGAATAGAGGTTGCTTTAGTTTTTAAAAGGCCTAGATGACATCCATTAGGCTCAAAGGAGTCAGATCTTATTGGTGAATCCTTTACCCATAGTAGAAGTTATATGTCAAATGTTGTAACAAGAGGAACAACAGAAGCAATTGCTCGAAGGATTAACATTCTTGTCAGAATCAGCTGCATTGTTGAGCAAAAGTTCTTATCAAAGGTGCTTTGAGTGTGGACATAAAGGACACACTTAGGACAAGTGTTGGCATATCATTGGACTTCCCTCGTGGCATCCTAGGTCCAAAAGGCAGCCTCAACAGTCCCCAAAAAAGGCTATAGGCCTCAGTTTCAAAGAAATTTAAGTGCAAAAGGAGAAAACTCAAACTAGAAGGGAGCTTCTCAAGTTGAAGTACAGAAGTCTGAAGTGTCTTAGTGAGTTCAAACATCTATCAAAGTCCCATGTTGACTACTCAGTAAATAGAGCAACTTCTTAAACTATTGCCTTAGTCAAGTGTCAGCTCAAGTTGCAACGTAGGAGCTAAATTCAGTTCAAAAATAGATGAGGAGATTGATATGAATTTTAGTAGAAATGCTAGTACTCGTATTGCTTTCCATTATAAACATTATAGATATTAGATACAGGAGTAACTGATCGTATTGCTATGTGCATGTCAATGTTCAAAGAATTCAACAGTATCAATTCTAGATGTCATGTGAGTTTACCAAACGCTCAAACTGCTGAGATAGTTGGCATGTGTCATATAGTGTTGTCAAATGGTATGGTGTTAAGAAATGTCCTTTGTGTGCCTAAGTTTAAATACAACTTCTTGTTAGTATCAACAATGGCCAAGGACAGTCATATTAGAGTGGTTCTCTATGATAAGTTCCACTTCATACAGGATTGTGCAACACTTCAGGTTGGAGGGATTGGTAAAGGGAGTAAAGGTCTCTATTTCCTGCTAAATATCTCACAGTTAGAAATAAAGACTCATATGGCCAAGCCGAATTAGAAAAGGTTAATCACAAATACACCACTCATATTGTGTGCAGATGGCAAAGGTCAAAGTCAAGGTGCATCATAAGTACAGATGACAATAGCTTATACAAAAATAATTCCAACCTATGGCATCATAAACTTGGTTATGTACTTTTTCCTAGGCTGAACTATGTACCTAGAATACATGTGAAGCATAACACATTGGATACATCTATTTGTATTACATGTCCAATGGCCAAGCATACACATTTGCCTTTTTCTCTACATGACACAAGCTGTGAAATACCTTTTGGTCTGTTTCATGTGGACATCTGGGGTCCTTATAGAGTGTGCACAAATGGCTAATATAGATTTTTCTTGACAATTGTTGATGACTGTACTAGAGTCACTTGGACATATCTATTGACGTATAAATCACAAGCTTTTGCTACTCTTAAATTTTATGTCATTATGCCTATAAGGTGAAAATTATTATATCTAACAATGCACTTGAGTTTGATACTTTTGAATGTCCAAAATACTTTGCACACAATGATATAGTGCATCAAACAAGCTATTTAGACAAGCCTCGGCAAAGTGGTCATGTGGAAAGAAAGCATAGGCACTTGTTGGAGATATCAAGAGCCCTTGGATTTCAAGCCAATCTACCCTTGAGTTTTTGGGGTGAGTATGTAGTAAAACAGCCACATACATTATAAATAGGCCTCCTACTAAGGTTCTATAAAATAAAGCTCCATATGAGAAGTTACTGCGTAGGCTACCCGGCTGTGAACATATGAGGTATTTGGCTATTTAGCTTATGCATCCAATCCAGATAAAACAAGTGACAAATTTAAGACAAGAGGAGTTTCTCGCTTGTTTCTTGGATATCCTTCTACCACAGAAGGGATACAAGTTGTTGAACCTCTTGACAAGAAGGAATTTGTTTCAAGGGATGCTCATTTCCATGAGCATGCATTTCCATACAACAAACCTAGTTTAGATTAGTATAAGCATCCTATCCCCTCTAGTTTGCCACAAATTTGGGTAGATAAAAATTATTTCTTAGATGACCTGCAACAAACTGAGCGTAACTCAGATGCTGCAGTTGATCAAACTATTCAAGAGTCCACTTATTAACCATTGACTGATTCTGGATCACCAGTTGACTAGGACGATCAAACATTATCTCAGCATGAATTACAGTTATCACCCATAAGTTCCCTTTTGCCCGTTGCTTCAACAAAAGTCTCACTCAGTTATGATCACATTTTACCTGAGTATAGAGCCTATCTAGCTGCTACATCTAGCTAAGAAGATTTAGTTCTATTTTCCACTATAGTAAAGGATGAGAAGTGATGCCAAGCTGTGAATCAACAGCCAAGAGCCTTGGAGCAAAATAATAATTAGCAAGTTACATTGCTACCGCCTAGAAAATAGGCCATTGATTGCAAATGGATTTTCAAAACAAAGTATAAGTCTGATGGTTATGTTGATAAGTACAAACCAAGAATGGTTGCATAAGGGTTCAGTTAGCAGTATGACATAGATTATGAGGAGACATTTGCACTTGTAGCTAAGATGACTACTATGAGAGTTCTTCTAGTAGTAGCAACAATGAAGCAATGGCTGGTTACTCAAATGGATGTGTTAAATGCCTTCTCGTATGGTGATCTTGAGGAAGAAGTGTACATGGCTTTACCTTAAGGTTATGCAAGTTATGGCTACAAAATTAAGTAAGTAAGTACGTGGTCAGGGGGAGTGTACAAGCCTGGAATTGGATAGAAGCCATATTCATTTAAAACCCATAAAACTCATCCTATTTAAAATCCAAGTGGGTGGTAAAAAAGGGTTTTAAATGGATATGGGGTGAGTATTGGAACACGGGTATGGGTATGGATACGGGAATGGGTATAGCCCTCACCTACTCCATACTCGCACCCTACCATACCCGTTTTTATAATAAGGGAAAAAATATTTTAATTCAATATTTTTCTAGTTTAAGTATAATCCAAACGCTTTGAATAAGAAATTAGTGAATGATATATTGGATTTTACATTTCTAAATAATATATTTCTAAAATATTACAACTTTGCAATCTTATAGTGACAAAAATATATATCGTGCTTCGATATGGGTTGGAGATGGGTATTAATTTTCATTCTCTATGTGAATCCAGATAAAACCTGCAAACCCGCAAAACCTGATGGGTATGGGTATGGGTTTTATTTTGTGATGTCCGATGAGTACGTAAAAGGGTATGTGTAGATTTTGCCTTATTGCCATCCCTAGACTTAAACAAGCTTGAAGATAGTAGTTTACAAAGCTGTCTTCAGCCCTTCTATCTTATGGATTTCAGCAGTCCAAAGCAAGTTATACATTGTTCACAAGAAAGCAAGCAGATGGGAAGTTCTTGGCAATACTCATTTATATGGATGACATGATTATTGTTGGAAATGATGATATTGAATTGAAAGATCTTAAGAGTTATCTTCATACTCAATTCACATGGAGGATTTGGGGGATTTGAAGTATTTTCTTGGATTACAAATTGCTACATCCAGCAAGGGCATTTATATATGTCAAAGTAAGCACAATTTGGATTTATTAAAAGAAATGAATATGGTCAACGTCAAGCCATTACAGTTGCCTATGGGATCACATCCCACGTTGAGTAACTATACAAGAGAAAAACTCAAAGAGCCTGAAGTTTATAGGAAATTGATAGGCAAGCCGATTTATCATACAAATTACCAGACCTGAAATTGCATTTGCAGTTCATATTTTAAGTCAGTTCATGCATGAGCACTCTATAGAGCATTTAGAACTACCAAGCATGTGCTCAGGTACCTTAAAGGTACATTAGGACAAGGCATCTTGTTGTCAAGCACTGATGAACCAAAGTTAACGGGGTTCTATGCTCAGTTTGGGGCAATTATTGTGATTCAAGGAAATCCACCACAAGGTTTTGCATTCTACTGGGTTCTTCTCCTATGTCTTGGAGGGTAAAGAAACAAACTGTTGTAGCTCACGCTTCTGCAGATGCTTAATACATGGCTATGGCTACAACATGTTGTGAGATCATTTAGCTGTTACAACTATTCAAGGATCTTGGTGTATCAAATTTAACTCCTGCCACACTCTTCTGTGATGATCAAGTAGCTCTCCACATCTCAGCCAATCTAGAGTTCCATAAGAGGACTGAACATATTGAAGTAGATTGCCACTAAAATATTCCATATTAGTTCACAACCAAGAAAATAAAACAAGCTTATGTGATCAGCAAGAACAGCCTGCTAACGTCTTCATTAAGCCTTTTTCCGTCTCTCAGCATTAGTACCTCACTTCCAAATTGGGTGTTTATAGTATCTTCTAATACACAACTTGAGGGGGAGTGTAGGATATTATGATGCATATTGTTGATATTTTATGTTTGACTTTGACTTTCTGAACTAAGGGATGTATTTCTGTTGGTGCATGTTTGTTGAGAGAATTATGAGCTGGTCGAACTTTGATACGGATATTTCTAAATGCGTTATGTTAGCATAAAAGGCTAATGTAATGGCTGATCATTAGTATTATGGAATAAAGAGAATGCTCATTTGATTCCCTCTGATCTCTCTACTCTATTCATGATCATCAGATCATCAATACCACAGGAGGAAATGTAACTTTTCTCATGGTAAAAGGTGATCCTATGATTTATGAGATAACCAATTGAATTATCTTTTGCTCCAAATATTAACTACGCTAGCTTTGTGCTTTACTTGAATTCTAATTCAAAATTCCCAAAAAATTTTCCGTCCTCACTAATATCAACTGCGTCTAACATTTTTAAAACATTATTCCACTAAAATTAGAAAACTATTTGCATATTTTGACTGGAAGTGTGCTCAATCAGCATAAAAAATAAATTATTCACAATTGTTTTTTTAAAACAGTGGATAGTGAAAATATAATTAAATCATTTAACTCAAGGTGTACAAATGTCTACAATAACAATTTCATAAGTAACATACAATTCAAAACATTTTACCTTTAAAAAGATATAACCACAAAATAGCTACAATAAGGTAATAACCCTTAAAAATCATGAGTAATTCATAAAATGTAATTACATCTCAAACATGGATATAAATTAACACTAATTACCCAACAATCAAAATCTTAAACGAAGTATTGCACATGCCTATGCGAAGCATGAGATGTACACTATTATAATATACAATTGAAGGGTATGAATGGGTTAATGGTAGATGAACAAATGTTACATTATCGTTGATTATCTTCTTTTTAAAAAAAAATTTCTTTAATCCTAAGTATCACAATAACAAAGATTTAATGCGCTATTTTAATACTAAAATTTACAAGTAAAAAATAGTTTTACTTTATAAGAAATAGTTTTAAGGAGTTAAAAATGTCTTTAATATAAGATGAAATAAAATAATAAAAGTATTAATAAATTATTAATATTATTTTTTAGGTAGTACATGTACATAAGTCACATGACCAAAATGAAAGGCATAAATTCGCTTTTCTATTTGATGCAACCATGTATAGATTATAGGTTCATTTTTGTGCTAGTATTTTTCTTAGAATCTATGCAAAATCTAATATTGAAATCATGAACAACAATATTAAAACATGATGTGAAAATGAAAAATATCATAATTTTATTAATTATTATAATTTTGCTTATATTTATTTAAAAATTTTGTTTGCATTTATAATTGTTGTATATTATAGTACATCTTAGATGTTAGCAATGATAAATTATTTTTATTTCATATTTTTAAATAAATATTAATAAAAATTCGAATGAAGCAAGAGATTCACCCTAATGTCTAAGTAAATTACATGTCATTAGTTGGAATTATACAACTAATTTCAACATATTAATTTGAAATTTAAAGCTCGGATGGCTATTAACTAAACTTAACCATTCGATATTTGAAGTTACTGACACCCAAAGACCAACGAGGTCAGGCCCCGAGATTTCTTTTGTAGATTCACAGTGGTAATTGGCGAATACGCAACAGGCTGCCGGTGTAGATGATCTGATCCAATTGGCAGATTCCCATCTCATGGGCATATTAATACAAGTAGTGGACAGATTTTGGATAGAGAAAGGGGAAATATAGAAAACCAAGCACTATCTTTTCATTATTTCCTCAAGCCATGGCTTCAATCTCATGCTCTCCCTACTTAACAGCAAATTCATGCATCACTTCAACAACCCCCAAATTGAATTTGCGAATTGGGTTTCTGGGCGTCCCCAGAAAGCTTAGCTTTAAACCCAGAAGCATCAAGATAAGGCCAGGACCCACCTGCGGTTGCAGAATCAAGTGTTGGTTCAACCTCAACAACAGAAGTGCTGAAGGTGCTGGCATTTATGGAAGCCAATCTCGTGATGATTTTGATAGAGACGATGTTGAACAGGTGTTATCCCGACTTCCAATTGTCTTTGTTTGTGAAACTTCTAAACATAATTACCTCATAATGCTAGAGTTATTTAATGTTTTCTGGCGTGATTAGCTTTGGTATTATACATAGAGAAATAGGTTTATATTTGTATCAATGGTCCAATGTTTTAAAGGGTTGAATTTTAGTTATCAAAGTTTCATATCATTAGCAATAATGAAATCAAATATTTCCTGGAGTTTTCTTCTGCTTCTTTAGTTGCGGTGAAGTAGCTCTCCAGTCAAATGCATATCTGGTTTAAGTGTCTATAGGTTGTGGGCATCTGACCTCTAGATAGACGGGCTGTGCACTGGGTTGATGGCTGGTTTGGATGGGGAATGTTTAGGAACCTTCTCAACTGAACGTTTAAGCTTATGGTTGAAGGGCCCGGAATAGGCTCTAGATTGTGACAGGTGAGTTAAACCAATCCCATTTGCTTTTTCCCTGATGCATTTTGATTTGCATGTACTTCAACTTGGTTAAAAGGACCATAGTTGTAAGGGTCGAGGATGATCCTGGTGGCACTCTAGAATACAGGTATATAGTCTGCTGCTTAATTACACTACTTTAATCTAGTTTAGGCTATCTGACCAGGGCTATGTTCTTCAAGCTTCTCAAATGGGAACATGGATTGTAGACTTTGAGTGTTCTTGGCGATATGAAAAGGACTAAAGGGGCGTCTAAGTGCTGTTTATCCTATGCAGGTTTTCAGACATTAGTACCCTTTGCCATATAGTGATCCTTGTCTACATTACCAGGATGTCCAAGTGTTAGGCTCATTCATATTCTGAAAAGGTTGGCACTGTTTGTGACGTAGAACTAGAATGAAGGGGCAGGTGTCAGTACTCTTACTCAGATTGTTGGGGCATACAGTTAAGATGAAATTTAGGGTTTCAGTAACAGTCTCTCATAGTATGTTATTATACATCAATCTCATCCTCTTTATCAACTGAAGACACTGTTCCTTTTGCCTAATGTTCGTCTTGCCAGGCTACGATGTGGCTTGTTTGAA
>NCQT01110400.1:0-10219 GCA_002740465.1 Stenocereus thurberi
TTTACTCCGCTAATCTTTTTTTTGGGGGGGGTGTTGTCAAATTTATTTGATCTTAAATTGTTTTGATTTGCAAAGGCGTCCATAGCTATTCTGGTAATCTTCGACATGAATTTGTCAATATCTTTAATCATCTATAACCCTCCTTTGTCCAAGTTTAATTTCTGTCAAATCTTCTTTAGTATGTGTTCTATTCTGGTATGATTATTGATCAAAAAAGATTTTGGTTAGTTTAGTTACTCGACTATTATGTTCCTTTAATTCTACACAACACCTACTATGTTAAAGACAAATAAGAAACCAAAAGTTAAAGGAGTCATGGATCCATCTCTGTAGGCTAAGGTAGCCATATCTACTATTTTTCTCTGCTTTTCTATCTCTTATTATTTCATTTTTAGTTTCATTTGAATTATAAAGGGCTTTTCATATGACTTATACTGCAATTGTTGTAGTAAGCATATTTTCGCCTCTCCTTTGTTATCTTGTCTTCGTTTTGTGGATAGTTTGCATGCCAATGGGTTGGATTATTGATCAAAAAAATTCTGATTGGAATAATTACTCTATGTCTTCCTGTTAAATTAATGCACATCTCAACGTCTTGCGGTTTTGTGTTGGGTGATTCATTAGGGTCTTTCCGCCAAATTCTTTTTACCATTTACTTTTTGTCGGTGGTCTTCTTTTTCTGGTATTTCAATGATGAGAAGGGGGCATGGGAGAGGGTTGACTATATTGTGGGAAAATTAGCTACACTATTTGGGTTTTCATCCTATACTATGTTAATTTTTGTCTTTATATTCCTTTTGGACAATTTTATGTATAATGATTGATATTTTTCAAGCAAATCATGGATTATTGATTTTTGATAATTACTGTTTGGTGAGTTTGAGTTTTTCCTTATTTTGAATTTTGCCCAAATTACTGATTATTGGTTCCTGATTTTGTGATTTTAGGGATCCTTAGTTCATGATCTTGGATTATAGTCATTTAATGGCATACAGGTAGGAGTAAATTTAGGTGTTGTTTTATGATGTTTTGGGCAAATATGGAGCCTGAAAGGGAGTTACTAGAGAAAGAGTTTGAGTCATTACTTGAGATACATATTAGAACCAGCAAGATTTAGATTCCTACATAAGATTTCTCATGAATTTTTGCTTTTCTCTATCATTATGTGATGTGTATTTTTAGTGGTTGCATTACCCTTTAATTACTTTTGGGTGCTATCGGATAATGGTCAGAATGTGGGGGATTTCGTTACATTGTGATAACTTCTCCAAAAGTGGAACTTAAACTTGGCCTAATTTCATGACATTGTCTTTGTCACAGACTCACAACTATCTAACTTAGCTAGCTTAGCTATCCCTTTGGTTCATCACGGCTTTGAAATGCAGAGACCTCTCAAAGTATCAAACATAAATTTCCACATCTTTTGTTTCTTTATGTATCTTACAAGTTCTATTAGTTTGCTTTCACTATTTTTGTTCATTTTTTTTCTACCGAGTATTAGATAAAGGAGTAAGAAAAATTTTGTCTTTGTTATTTCCCTTTTTTTGAGCCTAACTTTTTTAAAATTATTATTTCTTCATTTCTCTTTTAATTGTAATCCTTAAGCATTTCTTTTTAAATAATAATATCATACTAATACTGTGGTTGTATTTATTTTTAATAAATTGTGTACCAGTATTATTTAAGAGCATGATCTCTTTTGCTTATCCACTATATGTTATGAAATTTTCACCATTTGGGAGCATCATCTCTTTGGCTCATCTAATGTTTATTATGAAATTTTCATAAAGTTATATTGCTTTAGAGCTCGAGTCTTCCCTCTATTTGGTTCAACAATACGATCAACTCCATCTCCATCATGAATCTCCTCATCTGCATATGTATTTGTATTTAAATTATGTATGTATGACTAATGTTATGTTTGAATTTTGTACATGTATATGCACATAGTTGTATGTCTCCTCAATTATTGTAGCTTATAAAGACTTATCTTAAAATTAGTACATACAATAAATCTTTGCTTTTTTGGAGGTGTTCGGGGTAGATTATTTAATAATTTCCATATAAATTTTTAAAAGAATATATCTTATTATTAAGATGCACCGTGCAATACACGGATCCATGTATCTCGTTTGTCCTACTATACAGACCGTCAAATTCTTGCCCTCTTGTAACTACCGAATCGTGCACTGCCCGCTCCATCTTGTAACGATTGGATGATGTTGAAGGAGGTGTGAGAATAAAGAGGAGAAAAATGGAGGACTCTGGTGGGCTGAACAAAAAAGATGGAGAGAAAGCAGGGTGTGGAGTTGTGGGCTTGACTGAGAAAAAGGAGGGATATGGAGGAGAGAGAAACAGGGGGGTAGCAGGTTTTCCTGGGCTTTTTCGGGTGAGTGAGGAGAGAGAAGACAAACTAAGGGAGAGGGGAAAGAGGTTGCCTGCCTTGCACGTGGGCTGGGTTTTTATTTTCAAATTAATTTTCCTTTTTTTTGTTGATCGATAAAAAAAAGTTGGGCTGATTCTTGGATTGTTGCTTCAATCCTTATTTCATGGCCCATAATTTCATTTTCCGACAATTTCTTTATGTTTTCTGACTTTTTCTACAAAATAAACAAAGCACAAATAAAAATTCTAACTAATAATTATTTTAAGCATAAAATCATAGGCTAAGGGGGATAAAATTGTATAATTTTTGAGCCAAACAAATACTCCTACACCAAAATTTTGCTCGCTTGAGTAAAACAATTAAACTACCTAAAAAGAAATGGAAAATAAGAAAAAAAAATTCTAACTCACTTTTGTAGGAATCACAGTTGCACTTAGCACATGCAACAAGCCCTTTAAACCCCTAGGTTCCCCCTAGTAGATGAGTAAGGTCTCATGAGGGTTTGCAGACAATGTACCTGTACAATCTTAAAATGAAAAAAGAAAAGAAGAGAAAGAAAAAGACAGAACAAATAATAAAAAAAACTTTTTGGGTTTTCTTTTTCAAACTTTATATACATATATAGGGGAAACAATATACACATTCCGAATAGATATATCACCCTTAAAACCAAGGTATTAGTTTGTATATGAATAAGATGTACACTCCAAAACTTTAGGTCTTCATGGATAGCATCTGCACTCCAATTTTTCACCCAACAAACCAGCATAACAATGTATCCATCCTAGTGCATAGTGTGTGAGTGTACCATCACCTTGAGAGCTAAGCTAATCATAGTTTGACTCAATCCCACTTAACTAACTTATTGACTCACTGATATGGAAAGCAAGTTTACTCAGTAGTAATATTACCTCAAAGAGTAGGACCCAATAGCGCATACCTCAAAGGGTACTCGTTATTCCAACTTTATGACCCTTTTTTTTCCCCCTCTTAGTTTTGTTTTTTGAATTCAAATTCAGAGCAAAAACAAAAATAACTGTACAAAGACAAGTGGGAGAGTCAATTATGAAAGCCTAAGACTCTAAGACAATGGTGATGTACATAATAAGGATTTATGGATTCACAATTATAATGGAGTAATGAGGTTAGAGCTGGGGTACACAATGTCACATTTATGATTAAATTTTAATCATGTACGTCCTACCTATATACAAACTAATATTAAGCTATAAAGGATCAAGCCAGTCAAACTTGTGCACATTCCCCAAGAATAAAACAAAAAGACGAAAGAAAATCTTTTTTGGGGGTTTTTTTTTTAAAAAAATAATAAAATAAAATCTACAAAGGTCTGCACCCCACACTTAAATAATGTAATGTCTCTATTGTATGCAAAAGTATTAGAATAAAGCACAACATAAATTTAAAAAAAAAACAAAGAGTTCTTCTCAGGTTGAATATTGGATGCATCCAAACTAATCTCCACATCGTCAGTCTCTGTACTCAGGTTTGTAGAGTATTAGATACTCTACTTCTCTCTCCTCTACAGGTAGATCCAGAAATGGTTTCAACCTTTGTCCATTCACCTTGAAATGTATACCTCTCGTGGGATCCTGTGTATCTATAGCACCATGGGGAAAAAAACATGAGAAATAATAAAAGGACTAATCCAACTAGATCTCAACTTACCTAGAAAAAGGTGTAGTCTTGAGTCATAGAGCAAAACCTTTTGACCTAGGAAGAACTCTTGTGAGATTCCAGGCTATGGCGCCAAAAATTTGTTGATGTAAAAAGTGTAGCCACAAGCGCACAGTATCTAACTCGTAGTATAGTCTGGCAAAACATGGGTCGTCCCACTCAGATCATAGTATTAAATATACCACTTTGTTAGCTTAAGGGCCTGTTCTTTTCGTGGGTAAATTTGGGTGAGTAAAAGGATGAAATATATTGAAGTAGGTTGAGATGGGTTAAAATAGGTTGATGTAGGTTGAATTTTTTTATGTGATAAGTTGAATTTGGTTAAAATAGTGGAAGTGAGCTAAAGTAGGTTGAAGTGGGTTGAAATGGATTAAAGTTGATATTTTAGAATTTACCTACGAAAAGAACAGGCCTTAAATATTAATCTTACTCAGGACTCTAACCCTAAGTTAAACAAAGTATATATATAAGTCAAACAAAAGAAAATTAAAAAATAATAAATACACTAGACTAACTCAAGAGTTACTGCTAAATACGAGCCAAAAAATAAAATAAAATAAAATGAAATGAAATAAGATCAAATGAATTAATTGATAACACCTACTAGCTAGGTCAGAGCATAAAAAAACTAATAAAATGCCAAGGATTTGTACAAATTAAAGCTAGAATATGATAAAGGTAAATTAACGCTAGCTGTTGGACAATAGGCAAAAGCATAAAGTAATATTTTTTAAAAAAAGGCCCCAAACCTTGAGACAACCGCCACAAAGATTTAGACAAAAAACAAGAAAATGAAAGGATAAGGAGAGGTATTGGGAATGAAACTGAACAAAGAAAAAAAAACAAAACAAAACAAATTAGGTTAATTAAACAAAGAAGAAGACACGCAAGGCAGTGACGTAAAACAGAGCATCGTTAAAATGGAAAAAGAACAGAGCATGAGAACGGAAGAAACAGAGCATTCAAATGAGGAAAAATTGGACGAAAATCTACAAATTAATTCGACTCCATAACCAAAATCTAGAATGAAATTGCTGTTCAACTGTTCAAATCTTTCAACAATGGCTTTTCATGCCCTCGGACGAACAATGGTAAGGAACCCAAAAACGGATGGAATTTGAAACAGAGGACTAAAATCATAGGGAGAGCTAAGTCCACGTGAACTAAAGCTAATGAACTGATGGTAGCTACTAAGTCCCCCCTTTAGCTTCTCCCACAACCCTTATTTTTACAAAAAATTACAGCTCTAATCAACCTCCTAACTCCCAAAAAATCTGGTGACAGCTCCATGTATCTCGCTTGTCCAGCTACACAGACCATGAAATTCTGGCTCTCTTGTAACCACCGAATCGTGCATTGCCCACTCCATCTTGTAATGGTTGGATGATGTTGAAAGAGGTGTGAGAATAAAGAGGAGAAAAATGGGGGATTCTGGTGGGCTGAACGAAAAAGATGGAGAGGAAGCAGGGTGTGGAGTTGTAGGTTTGACTGAGAAAAAGGAGGGATGTGGAGGAGAGAGAAACAGGGGGGGATCGGGTTTGTCCAGGCCTTTTCGGGTGAGTGAAGAGAGAGAAGATCAACTAAAGGGGAAGGGGGAAAGAGGTTGCCTGCGTTGCACGTGGGCTGAGTTTTGATTTTCAAATTAATTATCCTTTTTCTTCTTTTTTGTTTTTGTTGATGGATAGAAAAAAGCTGGACTGATCCTTGGGTCGTTACTTCAATCCTTATTTCATGGCCCACAATTTCATTGTCCAACAATCTCTTTATGTTTTCTGACTTCTTCTGTAAAATAAACAAAGCAAAAATAAAAATTCTAACTAATAATTATTTTGAGCATAAAATCATAAGCTAAGGGGGATCAAATTGTATGATTTTTGAGCTAAACAGTATAGGTGTGGGTATGATTTTCGAAAACGGGTATGAATGCGGGTATGGCTTGACCTGCCCCATTGTGATCCCCAGGTGTTAGATGTTACCATGGGAGGCTTGGTAGAAGTGCTTGAAGTTGAATATGGGAGGAAGGAGGGAGATGTGTTTTGGGATTTTTAAATTGGTAGATTTGTTATAAAATTGGACGTTCAATTTGGGGAAGTAAATTATATTTTGATTATTTGAGTAAATTGTAATTTGAGTGGGTTAGTAATCGAAAAACATATTGGAGTTGAGTTCTTAATAGCTTAATAAACGTAGTGAACAAGCAAGGTGGTATTAGCTTTAATGACAAGATTAGGTGTGTTGATATCCGAAAAGCCTGATTCGAGGTTGAATCACGTTTAAAAGAGTTAAAAATGACATCTTCTTTTGTATCCAATAAGCAAATGGTAATCAAAGTTTACCTATGATTTTGAAAGAAACACTAATTAATATTATCTGCACTTGGCTCCAAAACCGTGGCTATCACATTCGAAACAAAACTCAATCCAAAGAACGGGTTAGCTTAATCTAACCCCCTTTGTTATGATTCTTAGTTAATAAAGGATGGAAATTAAACTAGTAGTAATACGATGACAAAGAACAATGGTAATAATGTTAACATTAACAACAACAACCACAACAACAATAGTGATCATAATTATTATAATAACAATAATTACCATCATCATCATCATTAAGGAATGATTTAATATCATTAATTCAGAAAACTAAACGGAAAGTAAAGCACAGTGTGATTAAATAATAATGAGGATGCTAGTAATTAAGAAAATACCAATTGAGAATTTGAGATTGTGGATTATTTGCAAAATTATAATAACAAAAGTAGTTAAAACTTTAGTGATAATATAAAGACTTTTTATAGCAGAAATAAGGCCCACTTTCGTCGTTATCAAACCAAAGACAAACCTTTTACAGAGAGAGATGTCAAAAATCCAATCACGTTTACTGCCTGCACCCTTTAAAAATTCACATGGCTTTTATAAATTCCAAAATTTTATAACATACGAGTATTTAATGAATCATTTTTAAGCATTATTTCGTGATAAAATCAAATTGACCCACCAGTTAGCAATTGTTAGGGCTTAGACCCATCAATTCACCTACACGGTTTCAGCATAGGCTTCTCAATTGTCGTGATATACGTGCACCTACTCAATGAATGCATTGTACATATGTGCTCATCAATTTGGGTTCCATTTTTAAATAATAACTGATAACAATGTTAATATAATTCTCTTTGCATCTATTTCGAACTAAAATGAATTGAAATGCGGCCGTTTACTGAAAAATGAATTTCTCTTTTCATAGTATACAAGTAAGAGTATTGAGCTTCATATCATTATTCGAATATTTTTGCGTTTTATATTTTTAGGTAAATAAATAGTGAGGTTTTTACTTGACAACACCCAAGGGGCGTGGGGACAGTCAATGAAGTATACGTAAGCTCACAGTGACATTTCATTAAGGCAAGGGTCATCAAACTATAACTTTCGTGGGTTGCTGAACCTTCACTTGAATTTAAGGATGTATAAATTGTGCACTGTTTGGTTCCGATGTAAAACAGAGTGTGTTATAACATTTACAATAAGTGAATTAATTAAGTCTTATCCTTTCTAGGGTGACAGTAACCATCCTAACCCTATTTTTTCCCACTATATTAACCACTAATAATGAATTAATTATGACTAATAATGTAATTAAGAGTTGGAACGTTACAATTGTTTGGGTATAATGAACTGAACTTTATATGAAGAAAGCTACAGCTATGTTCGTTGGAAAATGTCCGTCAAATGTATCCGTGTAGAGCAGTTTTCCATGATCACACCCCACTTCTGAAAATGGTGTATATGTATGTGTTGTTCTGGAACATGCATAAGATAAATTGGTAATATTGGATCCCATTGAATTAATTGCCTCCATTTTTTATATATTCTTTTGCTGGAAATTAGCGTACGAATTTATTAAAAGTTATGCTTTGTTGTTTACGTAAATTTGAATGGATTTTAGTTAATATAATTAAATATTTTGGAACAATATGTTGAAGAAGATCTTGACTATGGTTAGATATTGATTCAATAACCATGCTTATTCACGCTATCATATATTGGAATTGAATTTGGATAAGTCACATACAAATATTTTTAATACAAAGAAAAATGAAAGAAAATTATAGCCCATCATTGGTAAAGCACTCAAGAAACATGTAAGCTATCAATGTCACTGTTTGCAGGAAATTTTGGGGAAAAAAAAGAATGATATCAATCTACAGTTTTCCCAACAAAATTAAGTTGTATTTTAACTTTCAGTTTATATTTTATACTTATCTAAAATATTTAATAAATATATAATTGTTTAAGTAAGATTTCAATTCACACATCTTTATAATATAAGTGTAAAAATGTTAAAAAGGGTTGAGAGGCAAGAAAATCCTCATTCCAAACATCTCTTGCATTCATGCCGAAAACAAGTGCGGAAAAAAATTTAACTTCCATTTTAAAAACTCTACCTCCATTTGATAGAGTTTAATTAGAATTCAAACTCTACTTTCAGATAAAAACTACGTATAACCGCCTACTTGACATAACTGCCCCCATCTCCCACTCTCCCTCAAACACCCACTAACTTTTAATGACCTAACTCTATGTCATTCCCCCTCTCTCCCGCTCCTCTGTCTCTCTTCTCATAATTAAACAACTCCCCAATCTCCTCTCCCTCCCCCCCCTCTCTCATAGATAACCATCAGGATCCCCAAGCAATCACATTTATTGTACCCCAAAATCTCCTCCTAATGAAATTGAGCTCCAGCCCAAGTGAGCCGCAAGAAGGATGAATGCAAGTAACCTCTTGCGTTAAAGAGGTAGGAAACAAGAGATAGAAGACTCATTTTGATAAAGGCGCTATGCCTGTTTGGCCTCTATATTGCTAAACATCATACTACCAACCTCTTTATAATAACACCGTTTTGAACAGTCGAGCCAATGAATTTTCTATCATTAGATTTGAGATGATTTTTTTTTTCTTTTTGTAATACAAATGTGTATACTTCGGTTGGTTCTTATGTTGGATTGATGAATATCATGTTAGCTGGGTGGTGTTGCTATGGATAGTAACCTTTGCTTGGTGGTCTAGACTGATTACTTGTCAATTTGATGTAGATGGTATGGACACTTCGGAATGGAGGGCTGCAAAGAGTCCGACTTATTACAAGTGTAGAGATTAGGTTCCTAGATTGAAGCTATATTATAATTTTGAATTTTTCAGTATTTGTGATTCCATTCCAATAGTTTTTATGGTCATCTTTGCAGCCTTATTTCAAATTATTTTTATGATTAGTACTATCTCTATCATAAAAATTATTCTTCCATTAAATTAAAAAAAGATGAGTCGATTTCTAGCTACTTGTCGAAATTATAACATGTTATGATTAGATGTTGCATACTTTCTAATAACGTATCCAGTTGGGTCCGTAAAACTGCTTTCTAATTTTTTCATTTTTCTCAGAATCAATTTATTGGGCAAGACACTCCAATACATAGTCAGTTATTCCCTAATTTTCTAATTTTTATTTTATGGGACAAAGTTTTAAGTCTCTTGCTTTTTTTTGGAGAGAGTTTTATGCCTGAAGGAAGAGAGGTAGTGATGTTGTTTGGTGGTTATGCTATAGATATCATTAGTGAAGAACTTCCTTTTCCTACATGCGCAAGTGCATAAATAGTTTTTAGTATTGTTCTCATTAAGTTATGGGGATCTTTGATTTTGTACAAGAGCAACATCTATTAATTAAGGTGTAGTTTTATCTGACATGGCAACTTATATAATCTTGATTGTGCAAATAGACGTCGTGTAATACTTGGGTCAATATAACAAAGGGAGTTGCATGGGTCAATATAACACGGAAAATTAAAGTAGGTTACTTCAATGTTGAAAATGAGTAACAGCAAAGTTTAAGTCTATTATCATGAAGATTAAGGAAAAGGGACTTATCAAATTTAGACATTGGCTAATTTTAGATGATATTGTATTTTATTTAGATTTTAAATTGAGTTGTGTAATTATAACTTTATTACCAGGAATAACACGAAGCTGTTAATTAAATTATTGGATTGCAACCTATTGAAGTCAATGAGGGAATTTGGATGGGGTAGGGGGTGTGTGTGTGTGTATATATATGTATATATATATGTATGCATGTATATATGTGTG
>NCQT01110406.1:9419-20227 GCA_002740465.1 Stenocereus thurberi
ATAGGTGTACGTATTAGATCATTCAAAGATTTTTTGATGTCATTCTCTTTAAGAAAAAGAATAAACTCTTTGAATATTCTCTCAGAAACTTTATTTCAAGAGCATACACTACTTTACCCATATTAATCGTGTCAAAGTTAGATGATAACAAGGCCTTTTGCCTTGCTTAGTAACTCTACAAAATTTCTCGCTATTAGTAAGTCATCCACATATAATGACTTGCCTTCAAAATTGCTTTTGGACCCTTTTGGTGTCAATCACCGGGCAGCCACTGGAGATAACCACAAGTATACCAATCTATTCAAGAGTCTTTAAGGTTACAATTGACCTCATATGTCCACAAATCTTATGTTTATGATCCTTTTTAGTGGAACTTCACTTAAACCTCTTTGATATTGGTATTTACAAACCCATATGATGTGACTTTAGGTCCAAACTAGTAATAATAGCTAGAGAAAGGTAAAATTAGGATAATATACACAATAAGAAGGAAAAACTCTTTGTAGTTGATTATATCCTATTGTGTGTACCCTTTTGTAACAAGTTAAGCCTAATGCCAACTGTGCCATTGCCTTACAATTTAAGAACCGTTTTGTTCTCAAATAGCTTTCGTGTCCTAAAAGGCCAACCAACTGTTCACCTTTATTTACTCCATTTTATTTCTATTATCTTAGTCCACTTGTCCTTAGAAGGGTTGAAAAAGGCATCTTTGCTTACTTCTATTCCATGTGAATGTCATGAAAGTTTCATGTACCTCATTGCCTAAATAGCATGGAGGAGTACTTTCTCACAACCATGTCTTAACAAAGATTTATATAATCTTAGATTATTCCTTTTGGGATTGACTTTACTCCCACTCAAACCAAGTCCAATCATCTTGCTCCCACTTGGAAGTAGAATAGGATTACTTTCATTCACTCTTGATGAGCGTGGATCTTGATAATAAACTTATTCATCATCATTCGCTCTTGATGATGGGGGTCGATCTTGATGATAAACTTATTCATCATAATTAAAATTCTTTCACTCAAATAAAGGGATCCGATTTGGTTTAGAGAGCTAATAGAGATAAGCTTTGACCTACCTCACCTTTCTTTGGAAATCCAGTCCTTAGAATGTGATATATTGTTTAAGTGTTAGTTGCACTCCCATTGTCTTGCAGCCTAATGAATGGAAAATTTTCAAGGCTAGAGTATCCCATAAAGACGCTCTTCCTTTCCCCTTTTGGCATTTCCATAGGATGGGTTGTGTTCATAGATCGTATGCCCCTTAGGTCCAAAGATTCTCAAATTGGGCTCTAATCCATAGCTTATATGGAGTGGTAGCAACTTAGTTTATAAGTTCAAGGTCAAGATCACATATTGCAATCAGTAGATTTCCTTAACAGGAGATTCACAAATCTTGTGCAATTGTTGATCTTACCATATCAAAGAGCATTCTAGGTTCTTTCTGTATAACAACATTTTGTTGTAGGCTTTTAGGATAATTATCTAATAAACTATCCATTTTTCATCACAATATTCACTAAAATAATACCAACAATGGTCTTTGAGGCCTTAACCTCTTAGGTTTATTTGATTTTCAATCAAGCTCACATGTTTTCTAATACAACTTATCGCTTCAGACTCAGCTGAGGTCAAATAAACCAGACCAAATCAAGTGAAATGTGGTGAAATATAGCTTCTCTACACCTTATTATCACATTTATTGGACCATGAATATTCAAATGAATTAACTACAATGTAAATTAGACTCTCAGTAACCTTTCTAAAATTAAATGGTTTTCTTGTTGTTTTTCCTGCTATACTATTTTCATAAGTGGGCTATTCCACTTATGTTTGCTAGTAAATCTTATTTTGCTATCTTTCTCATATATGTTATTTTGACCCTTATGATCTAGTCTAGGATGACAAATAAGCGTTTCACATCATCATAATTATGTGAATATGGAAAAACAAAGACTCGGATTAATGGAGCAAATATCCAATTCATTACAAGTAAACCATTTCTAATAAAGTAGAATCAAAACTAAAGGTTTTCTAACTAGGCTTCAATGCTAAGAACATGTTCAAATGAAACCAACATAGCAACATTATTCCAATGAATCTTAGGTATCTATGCAAGACTAACTTGCATGTTCTGATTCCTCCAACAACCACATTGTTGTTGTCTCCACGTGTGTCCTCATTGAACCATGTAAGAACCCGTTAAAAGTCTAATAAAGCTTCTTGGTTCCTAGCTCTTTGGTTTGGATTCCTGAACCTATAATCCACAAAGGATTAAATAACCTCAGAAAGAAGAATACAACTAGCAACACAAAATTCACTAGGAGATATTGCTAAGTACCTTCTTGGGCTCAGTGTAACCACGAGCGTGGTGATCCATTTGGTCACAGTTGAGGCACTTAGCTTCCATTAAATCCTTCTTCCTTGCACATTTTTCTTTGCCTTGTTGGTCATGCTCAGGCTCTTTATTTGACTGAGTCTTGCCAATCCAGTTCCCTTGGTCCTTCCTTTTAGAACTATTCCTAGAATTAGAGGTTGACATGTGCACTTCTGCACTTGTCATTTCAACAACCTCTTGTCGTTTCTCCTCTAACTCAAGTCGTCGCCTAATGTCCTCGAAACTAAGGATATACTTAGTTCGAGAGAGGACCATCTTAATATGGCCCCAGTCATTCGGTAGAGAAAGGATCACATCATGAACTTGTTGCTCATTGGTCAATTCATAACCCATTCAAGCCAATTCACTAATCATATTTGACATATGCCTCAAGTGCTCCCTCATGGAGACATATGGACTCCTTTTATAATTTTCAAACCTGATAGTGAGAGGTCTGAGTCTAGCAGTTGCGGCAACTGACATGATACTTGCAAAATACAGAACTTTTACAATCAACAAAAAAACATACATATGTCTAATATTTTAGCATACACTTATGCATGTAACTTGGCAATAATTGAAAGAGTTAACATACACAAACATAGACCCTAGAGTCAAAAGTTCACAAATAGCTCCCAATCATCATCGTAGGAGTAAATGTTTTAGTGTAATTAACTTTATCGTTTCATTTCAAGTTACTAAAACACTTAATACAAATTGAAATACTCTAAAAGAAATTCTTAAATTTCGAATCAAAGAGGATACTCAAGAGTATTTCAAGAAAGCTCAGCATGTATCCATAAATATATGAAAAAGAATTTAGTAACTTTAGGTATAATTTGCAAATTTAACAAAATTCTCAAAACCTATTTTAAGAAATTTCAATGTCCTCTTATTCAACTTATTTAGGGAGTATACATATATAACCTTTTTACGTGCAACATATGAAGCATATTCTCATAATATGTACCATAATATTTCATGAATTTCAATCAGGAATATATATACTTATTACATATATCATGAAATTCAATTGAAAACAAATGAGCTAAATATCATAGAGATTTCCAATGATATTAAACTAACGTGCTCTAATTTCTCATGAAATTCAATAGAATGAAATGTGTTCAAATAAATGATTCTCTAAGATTCACATAATATTTCATTCTCAAACTAATGATATCAAGAGTCATAAATATATACCCACAAAAAGTAAATCTCATAAGAATTATATAAATTCATATGCCCAAAAATAAAAAATAAATTAACCCTTATAGTTAATTTAGTCAACCATTTAGGTCAACAGTCAAGCCCCCTTAACTTTTTATTTATTTATTTATTTTATTTTACTATTGCTACTGGTGGGGTGGGCAGGGGGCCTAACGCCCACCTCTTGGTCCGGGGACGCACGACCCGAAAGCACAAAAAACAGGTCAGTCGAACCCGGCAAATGAACATGGCCATGAATAGCGATTTTTCTGCTCGTTTTGATTAAATTGATCTATGGAATCTATCCTAAACTCATTTTAGGATCCATTAAAACCATTGATTGCTAAAAACAAGTAATGATAAGCCAGTAAATTGTACATAAGCTATCTGAAAATGAAGCAGTAAGCGTCGACAACGTTTTACAAAATTCCGGCCAAATTCCAGCCATATCCCGACGTGCTAGTGACGGATTTCATAGGTTTTTGCTTGGAACTTAATGGATGATGAAAAGCACAAATTAATTGCAAGTAATAGTAACCAAGAAAGATCAAAATTGGATAAAGCACGCAAAACCAAGCCCTACCATTGCCGGTGACCTTTCGCCCAATTCCGGTGAAATTCCGGCAATTATTGTCGAATTGTTTCAGGGCTTTTGCTCAGAATGATGTTATAAGCATTTTCAACAAATCAATTGCTTGAATTGACTGCTAAAATTGCTTGAAATCGATTAGAAACAGTTTGAAAAACTAGACCCCTAACCCTAGCCTTTGCTAGATACCTTTTGGCCAAAACTAAGCCAGATTGCATCGAATAATCGAGGGCTTTTGCACAAAATCACAAGACAAACACGATTCTCACATCAATTGAGGAAAAATCATCCAAATTTAACTGAAAATTGAGTTCTATTACTTGACTTAAGCCCACGAAGCAAGCTGCAAATTCTTTGCCAAAATTCAAGCAATCAATCAATCAAATTGACTAATAGATTGAGTAGTATTGGTTGAAATTGAATGGGTAAGACATTCCATACATCAATTTTCAATTCAATCGAACAAAAACATTGATTTTAGAAATCAGATTAGGGTTTTACAAGCGAAGAACCCTACAATTTCGAAACANNATTACTTCCAAATTAGACAGCCAAATTATGCGCATAATATATGAAATTAAAGCTCTCTTCAAGCTCTATCAAAATCAAGAATTTTAGAAAATTCATCAGGGATTTTTCATAAATTAGGGGCATAAAGTTTCGGGTTTATTCGTGATGAAAAAAAGTATAACCTAATTTCTTTGGCATGATTTTCAATAAATTATACGAATTATCCAACCAGAAAACAAGCCGATTGGTTTGATAACAATGAAGGAATTAATATAAAGGATTAAGCGTAAACATATTTGCCTCAATCCTGCAGCGGAAGGCGATCAAACCACGGGTTGAATGATTGGTCGTGGAAGGAGCTCACAATACAGAGAACCTTCACAATCTCACAGCCTAAGAGCCCTAAGTTTTGTGTAGAAACTATCTTCAAAGAACTCTCGATGCTTGTCTCTTATTACTTTCCTTATAGACTGAATTCCCTTTTATATTAAAAGAATAGTTAAGGAACTAGGGCTTCTAAGGAACTTACGCCGTTGACTTATTGGGCTTGCACCCCTTATGGGTGTACGATTCCCTAAGTCCAGCAAAAACTATCGTCGATTGTCATAGAAGCCCTTTTTATTAATACTCAATTATGACCATAGCATCAAAGAAGGTAAAGCCTTGTTTTATGATGAAGTGTTTTAAACCATCGTTAAAGAGAGAATCTTTTGACAACTATAATTCATTTCTATTATGGAAGGCCTTTGCCTTTACAACATTAACTTCTTGCTCTTATCAAAAACGTTTTGATCTACAATAGTTATTCCCATCGTAAGTTTGTTATGTCTATTGCAGAAACTAAAGAAATAGGCAGTGCTTTGGCTGGAAAATAGTAACACTTATGACGAATTACTCTTATGTTAAAGGTCTAGCCATTTTTTTTGGAGAATATATTTTAATTTTTTTTAAATGTTATTGTAGGTTATCCACAGTTCCTATGAACAGATTACAAATGCTGCTAACTTGTAATATATAATTAATCATACAAAAGATGCAGTCCACTTCACCCAAAAAAAAAAAAAAAAAAAAGATAGGGCTATCTTAGCACTAACTATGATCTGTATTGAAAAAATGACTAATATTTTTGGATCATCTATAATATACATCCTACATAAGAGATAGTGCTAAGTGAAATTTGACCCAATAAAGATGCCAAATCTTGACTAAATTGGCACTAATATATTACAGGGATATTATTGTAATTTAACATTTGTACAGTTGAGTATAAGCGTACCACGAGGCTCCCAAGGTTGGGTGAGCTCTCTCTTCAATCTATTCGAGCAAGAATCAGAGCCTTTCTGAGAGAGAGGTCTCAAGGTCGAATCTCAGTAGTCCCCATATTGATTTATTACGCAAGGTAGAGGGAGCATTTGCAGCATACACGCTTCAAGCCCAAAGGGCATTCACGTGAGGGGGCGTGTTAGAGGATAAACCTATTCCTGGGCCTTCAACCATCAGCTTAAACTTTTGATTGAGATGGTTCTTAAACATAGTATCAGAGGGGGTTCGTTCCCAAAAACCCTAAATCTTCTCTTTCTTCCTCTATACGTCAACTTCTAAAATCCTAACTCGACTATAGTTACTGCCGTCCACCATGGCCTACACTACCGCTATAGCCACCATGTCTATCTCACCGGTGATTTCCTCGGTCTCCTCTCAGTCGTTCTCATGAGATTGGCGGTGCAGCCGCTCACTCCTCTCCCTTTAATTGCCGGTGGCTACTTGTCTCTCTCTCTACCTACGGTTACTTTCCCCCTGCCACTACCTCAGGTGTCTCTGTCCATCCCTCCTCCTTCCACAACTTCTCAATCTGCCTAGTTTCCCATCCTCTCTTATAGTGTGAGTTGGTCTCCGGTGTACCCCATGATGACTAACACTGGTCTTCAATTCGGGCCCCCTTGTAGCCGTAGGAGCTACCCTATCGGGACCCCCATGCACTGTCTGGGGTGCTGCCTTTTTTTGTGCTCACTGCTAGTACCATGGCTGACTGGTCATGGTTTCTAATGATCGGTCTCACCAACCGCTACGGTGGCTTAGGCCCCTTGCCGCTGACCTTATGAACTATCAACATTATAAATTATGTCACCACCATCCTTGCATCCGTGGATGACTACCTTTCCTGGGAGATATAATGCGCTTTCTTTATAGTTATGCATCAACTCCAGGGCATGATTGACGGTTCTATTCAACAACCACCTTTAACAGTTCCGACCACTTTCGGTGCTTCTCAACCAAACCTAACTTTTTCATTTTGGCTTTGTGTTGATAAGTTGATAAGGGCGTGGATTTTTGTGACGATCTCCAAGTCCGCATTATGTGAGGTACGAAATATATCTCATGCTTTACCTATCTGGCAGCACTATGCCCATCGCTTTAATACTGCTAGCTTGGCTTGGGCATTAGATCTCAAATGTATGCTTACTAATGTCTCTAAAGCCACCGATCAGTCCATGAAAGATTATTCGCGTCATACAAAGTCCATTGCTGATTCCCTTGCTACTATCGAAATTCAGTATCTGATTTAGAACTGATTCAGTACACCACCTCAGGATTACCCCCGACCATGACAGTTTTGTTACCACATACTCTACGTTACCTGTTAGTCACTCCTTTGATGACTTACAGTCTAAATTTATCTTCTATGAACAACGGTTGAAGTTTTGCTCTTCTCGTGACGCTGCTATTCACCAGGTCTTAGTACACTTGGCATTAGGGTCCCCGTTCAGGGGTGGCTCTAGCTATTAGAATTCTAATAATAATGGGCGTGGCAATCATAATGAAAATTATCGAAATTGAAATAATAAGGGTGGTGAATGCAGAGGGGGCAATAAAGACAACACCAACTCCAACAATCGACAAACCGATTCAGTTTCTCGCAGTATGCCTATTGGTACTGCATTTGGTTATTTAGATGTTTCATCATTATTTACTTCTAGTGCTTCTACTTTGGATACTCACTATTTGTCTGCAGGTACTAACTAATCAGAAGGGATATTGGGTTCCCACCCAAACACTATTTGTCAAATCTATCACGTTCTAGGACATTCTGCTGCTGTTTGTCCTAACTAATATCAACCCCACTGGCAACCAGTGCTTCCATCTTATGCTACTTTTTTGATTCACATTGATGCGGGTGAACAAAGATGATTGAGAGAGGTTGCGGAAGGATATTATGATATTCAGGACTGCAATAATTATAGAGGCTTAAAGTTGCTCAGTCACACTATGAAGTTACGGGAAAGGGTCATTAAGAGAAGGTTGTGAAAGGACATCTTGATATCAGAGAATCAATTTAGCTTTATGCCTTACAGGTCGACCACAGAGGCAATTTACATCCTTAGCAGACTCATGGGACTATACAAAGATAGAAAGGTGGATCTTCATATGGTATTCATTGACCTGAAAAAAGCTTATGACTGAGTTCCGCGTGAAGTGTTATAGAGTTGCTTAGAAAAGAAAAGAGTGTCACCGGTGTATATTCGAGTTATTAAGGATATGTACGAGGGATGCAGAACGAGTTTTAGGATGCCAGGAGGAGTTGCCAATAACTTCTACGTTGGTATGGGCCTGCATTAGGGTTCCACTTTAAGCCCTCTTCTTTTCACTCTAGTTATGGATGAACTTACAAAAGAGATTTAAGATGAGTTACCAATGTTATTTGCAGATGATGTTGTTCTTATTGATGAGACAAGAGGATTAATGACAAGTTGGAGCGATAGAGACAAACATTGGAATATAGAGGTTATAGAGTAAGTAGATCAAAAACTAAATACCAACATTATTGTTTTGATGGAAGGGAAAATGCAAGTGAAGAAGTCACCATTGATGGGATGACAATACCAAAGGTTGAGAAGTTTAAATATTTAGGCACGATCATCCATCAGAAAGGGGATATTGATGATAACATTAACCAGCGCATGAAAGTAGGTTGGTAAATATGGAAGCATGCTTCAGGTATGCTATGTGATAGGAGAATGCTTATAGGATTAAAAGGCAAAGTGTATCATATGGTAGTTAGACCTGCTGTGCTATATGGATCGAAGTGTTGGCCTATAAAAAAGACACAGGTTCAAAGGTTGATGGTAGCAGAGATGAGGATCATTAGATGAATGTGTGGTTAGAAAAGAATGGATAGAATTAGTAATGGAGTAATCGAAAACTTAGTTAAAGTAGCTCCCATCAAAGATAAGATGAAAGAAATAAGACTCAGATGGTTTGACCATGTGAAAAGAAGGAGTGTGGATACTCCAGTGAGGAGATGTGAGAGGATTAATATTTTCAAAGAGAAAAGAGGCAGGGGATGACCAAAGAAGAGTTTGGATAAGGTGACTAAAGAGGACTTGAAAGTTGTAGGGCTGATGGAGGATATGGCTCAGAATAGGAGTCTATAGCGGGATAAGATTACGCTCTTAGATCATAGAGAGATGGCCTCGTAGTTGTCATTCGGTTCCAGTAAGGTAAGTTTGTTCGTGCTTTTTTCATAGGTTGAGTGTGTATGCAGGTAGTACATTCATTTGGGAAGAGACATGTGTTTACATACCTCTGTTTGTTAAGGTTAGGTACCTTCCTGTGTTATATTGTACTTATGTTTGCATAGTAATTATTACCTGCTTTATTAGTATTTCTTAGTTCATTTTCTATTGCTCATCCTTTGTTTTTTTCTATATAATGTTCTCACAAAACCATTTTTCTATAAATCTTGTTTTTGTGGGTCTCTTGAAATCAACCTCTCTATGAGCAGGGATGCTGGTAGAGGTAAGGTGGCCAACATCTCGATCTCCCCAGACGTCGCAAAAGTAGGACCCAGACTAAGAGGTGGTGTTGTTCTTATTGTTGTTGATTCTGGTGAACAAATTTGGTATCCAGATTCAGCTGTTGCATCTCACATGACTCCTAATGATGGCAAGTTACTCACTAAAACTCCTTACTCTGGCTTGAGTCTTATGAAGGATAGGAATGGGACCTTATCACCTGTTAAACATGTTAGTCATAGCACAATTGCAACTTCGATGAAGCCATCGCACCTTGGCAGTGTCCTCTATTTCCTTAGTTGTGTCATAACCTATTTTCTGTTAGGAAACTTTATAGCGACAACAACTGTAGTGTGGTTTTTGACTCTAAGTCTATTCATGTTAAGGACAATAGGACGGTGAAGTCCTTTTGTAGGGTGCTAGTGTTGGCAATGTCTACCTTGTTAGTCTCCTTGTTGAAAGTCCTTTGGTTCTCGCAAACCTGGTGTTCAACACTTCCAGAGACCACTGGCATCGTCGCACAGGACATTGTGAGGCTCGAGTCATTGCTGTTTTAAAGAACTGCCATCGTCTGAACATTTCTTCTACTTTTTGTGATTCTTATATGACTAGTCATTTAGCCAAGTTCCAGAGACTTCCTTTTGAATTAGCTGAACACTGTACTTGTTCCCCACTTGAGTTTATACATTCTGATGTATGGTAGTCCCCTGTTTTGTCTCATAAGAGTTACAAGTATTATGTTTCATTTATTGATGATTTTTCTCGTTTCACTTAGCTTTATCCAATGAAACACAAAATGGAAGTCTTTAATATCTTTTGCACATTTAAATCCTTGGTTAAAGACTTCTTCAATTGTAAAATAAAAATGTTTCAGAGTGATGGTGGCAAGGAGTTTGTTCAAACCTTAATGCATGACCTCTTTCTTAAACATGGCGTCTATTTTTGAAAATCTTGTCCTGACCCACAACAGCAAAATGGGTTGCTGAATGAAAGCATCAACATCTACTTGAAATGACACGTTCATTTCTAATTGATGCTTCATCTGCCTTTTTTTGGTTGGATGTAGTTTATGCAGCTGTTTTCACCATAAACAGGCTCTAAACTCCCGTTTTGCATGACAAATTTCCCTATGAGATTTTATTTGCAAAAGTGCTTGACTATAGTTTTCTAAAACCTTTTGGATGTGCTTGCTTTTCGCATCGTGGTGCAACTTCTGAAAAAAAATTATACCCTAGTTTGTTCAATGCGTGTTCTTAGGTTATGCTTCTCACTATAAGGGCTAAAGGTGTTTAAATCTAATCACTCACCGTGTTTATATTAGTTAT
>NCQT01110527.1:11236-21895 GCA_002740465.1 Stenocereus thurberi
AATGAGCACTTTGGTAAGTTAAAGCAGCTGGGTTGATATTTGGGAGAAAGCACGATTGGACTACAGAGAAGCCCGGGTAGAAGAGAGAGGCTGGGGAGTTGGGGCAGTAGGCAGCGGGCCAAGAGAAAAAAGTGAGTGAGGAAGAGAAAAGAGGGGGTCTAGCGAATTGGGCCAGCGGGATAGGCCCAATTGGAGGAGATGAAGAGGAAAGAGCGAGAAGGATGAGTGCATTAGGGCGATTAGGCCAGGCCTAGTCCGAGAGGAAGAGAGCAGGGAGAGAAAGGCGCTGATCCTCTGGGGCTTCAGGTTGGGCTCCGTCTGGGTAGGAGAGAGCGGAGGCAGATTAGGCTGCCACACACCGCGGGTCACAAGGCCCCCACAGCAGCATCTCTCTTTTCTTTTCTTTTTTTTTTATGGGCTTGAGCTTGGACTTTACACATTGCACATGTGGGAGATCTGAGTAGAATTGATCAATTCCTGCCCAAATTCTTTTATATTTATTTTTACCTGAAAATCACATAAAATACGCAATATTTACTCATAAAAATCACATAAAATATGCATTATTTACCTGAAAATCACATAAAATATGCATTATTTACCTATATAAATATATTCCAAAGACTTAAAAGCAGATACAATGAAGGAGAAAATTATATATAAAATATGGATTATCAACTCCCCCATACCAAAACTTTGCTAGTCTTCGAGCAAAGAATATCATTAATACATATATTCATTTAAACCATCAAGAAAAATAACAGTAAGATCAGAGAAGAAAATCAAGTGATCTAACTATGAGTGTCCAATCCAAATCACATATATGCATTCACTACCAACCCACAACACATTATCAAAGATTCCTAACTTCAACTTAGTCAATAGGCCAAGATTCAAGCTAATTAAGCACATAATGAAATCATGTAGTGAATAAGGATATGAATAAAAATAACACTCAGAGAAGCACTTAATACATATTCAAGCAGTTAAAGATATGGATAGAGATATAGCCTGAACATTGGTACCGAAATCAGAACTCAATTTATTCAATTTTTTTATTCGTTAATTGGAAATTCAATGGGGAACTCAATCCTTATCGAATACTCATCATGAGATTGTAAGGGGTTACATCTCAAGCTCAAAATCAGTTACATAGTGACATTATCACAGCAAAATTTTGACCTTCAACTAGTCAAATCTAGAAATGATCTCCATTGAGCATGTGTCATATGAATCAAATCCACATAAAAAGAGCAGAACATACATAATCAGAAAAGTCAAACTCTTTCCAAAATCAAAATCAGCTATATATTTTCAAGTTTAAATTTTCCTCAAAATTTTCATTTTGCCTCGCCCCCACACTAAACTTTACATTGCCCTCAATGTAGAAAACAACAAGAAAGAGGGAAATGAAAAAAGAACAACACAACCTGACAGCACAAGAAAATTATTTCCATATAAGGCCAACAATCAAACTCCCAAAGTAACTTCACAACCATCACCAACCACAAAAGCTAACAAACAACTGAAGAATCACACCCAAAAACAGAAGCACAGCTTGATCAAAAAGAAAAATAAATAAAAAAAATTCAAACTCACCCGGAAAGATTGGATTGCCTCCTAACTAGCGCTAAGTTTTATGTTTTCAGGCAGACTTATTATTTTCAAAAAGAACTCAAATTTGACCACTTAGATAGGCCTCAATAGCTAATGCCATCTTTGTGGCAGTTAGAGGGTTATGCAGTAATAATTCACAACCATAGAATATTTTTATTTTCACTATGGGTCTTAAATAAGCTTTACTCTCATTGTATAACCTCTCACTCCATTCAGTTTGGTCATAAAAAGACTCCATATTAACCCATTCAATGTTAGGCCCAAAGAAATAAGGGTCAGGTTTACAAGAGAAGTCAAACGACTCAGACACAATGGGCATATGGATGGACTCAAATGGCAAGGAAGACAACTCATAGGGATTGGGAATAATGCACTTTGAGAAAGTGGACTCAACTAAGGGCTTAGGAAAAGGAATCCCTACTGATTTATTCATTTGGTCAGGCCTACTAACTACCTTTTCTCCCAAGTCATCCACTAAAGGATCCTCTGGTTCATCCTTATTGTCAAAGAAGGAGGTATCATCATCATCTTACTAGCTAGGGATCTCTACATAGTAGTTCATGGGTTCATCTTCCTCTCCTTGTACTGGACACTCAATCATTTCATTATCCTTCTCCTTATTACTCCAAAAATCATCAGACAATCCAGCTTCTTCAATGGTCATTGACCTCTCAACCAAATAGTTTAAAAACTCCTCATCAATCTTGAGTGCATTAGCTAGACACTCAATTCACGTTCTTGGTTATCAAAGCTAGGTTTTGATGTGGTTTCTAAGATAGTAGTCTGCCACCTAGAGTCACTTCTTGCTATAATAGCTCGTAGGTCTACTAAAGAAGCTTGGAAGGCCTCTAAAGCATCTAACCTAGTAGGTGCGCTAGGATAAGGATGTTGATAATGAGGTTCATGACTAGCATATTGGTCACAAGGGCCAGGATAGGTCCAACCATTAGAATAATTGAAATTATGATTAGCATCACACCATCACCTATAAGTAACCATATTGGCCTGTTCATGTAAGTATTCAAAATACCAATGTCTAATAGGACAATCATGAAAAGAATGCCAAGGACTACAAAAAGTCATACAAGGCATATGTTGTATAGGAAGAGGATTAGGAGAAACATAGTGGAATGCATTATTAAGAATATAATCCCAAACACTATCACCTTTTGCATTTGGATTCAAGTTTTTTTGATTTTTTTAAATTAAGAAAAGAAATGAAAAATAAGATAATAAAAGAGAGAAAAATAGTAGAAAATAAACAAAAAGTGAAATTAGAAATCGTTAATTGTTCCCCTTGATGTAGATTTTATGTTTAGTTTTAAAACCCTTTTACGTGCAAGTGCGCCAGGTTAACAAGAAACTAGCGAATATAGGGTGTCGAACCTATGAGGAACAATAGTGATTTTAAATTTAAATTTTCCCCAATTAATTAAAAGAATGATTTTAGATTGAGAAGTTCATCAATTAAAATTAAAATTAAAAAGCTAAAAAAAAAAAAATAAAGTAAACAAGAGAGATCAAATTAGAGAGATCTAGGACATCGGCTGCACCATTGACTAAATATTGTTTTACTACATCCCATTAGGAGGTTTATTAGTCTCTTATTCAACCTGGCTATCAGCATTAGGTCAATAGTCTAAAAGATAAATTATAATTATCATTTCTAACAAAAGCTATCTAGTGGTTAGCATGAATTATTCAGTTTTGACATAATCCATCTATTTCCTAGCACAGTCTATTCAGTTAATAATTATAGTTTTAAGCATAATTACATAATTCTTTCATTAGCCTACAAGGTCTCACATAGAAATGAGATGGTATATTAATCCACTAAAAAACAACGTGTATACACAATAGAACTAATTCACATAAATAAGTTAGAATCAAATATAAACTCAAAATTATGCAATATAAGAGATACAATTAACTGAAAAACATATAACAAAAGCAAATATTATTAGTCAGGGATCCATCATAGTCTTAAATTAACTACTTAGCAGATCATAGAAAGAGAAAATACCATCAAAATTAGACGAGTCATAACATCGAATTAACAGTATATTTCGCTCAAACTTTGACGTTTGGTTGCAAAATTAAGAGTCGTGAAACTAAACTCTCGAACTAGACTCACAAATGAGGTGAGGAGGAAATAGAAAAATAGCTTGACAAGTTTATTTTCTTCTTAACCCCTCAACCCAAATATTTTGTCTTACAAAAGACTCTCTATTTTATTCCACAAAAGAGAGTAAAAGTGGTAGAAGATTGGATGAATGGATGGAATGATGAATGAGTGAATGAGAGAATGGATGAATGAAAGAGTTTTCCCCCCTTTTTATAGTGGAAATCCAACCAGTTTTGGTGCCCAAAAATTAATGAAAATTAATTTCAACTGATTAATTGTTGGTTATAGTGCAAGGAAAATGGCACTAGTCCTAAGCTAATAATTAATTTTTGATCAATTATATTTGACAAAGTTAACAATTAGCCACATAGGAAATAAGCACTTTAGTAAGTTAAAGATGCTGGGTTGATGTTTGGGAGAAAGCACGATTGGGCCTCAGAGAAGCCAATGTGGAAGAGAGATGCTGGGGAGCTAGGTAGTGGGTCACGGGCCAAGAGAAAAGAGTGAGCAAGGAAGAGAAAAAAGGGGGGCATAACAGATTGGACCGGCCAGACAGCCCCAACCGGAGGGGATGAAGAAGCAGGAGGAGGATGGGTGCATGTGAGGTGATTGGGCCAGGCCCAGTCAGAGAGGAAGAGAGGAGAGATGGAGAGGTGCTGTGCCTCTAGGGCTTTGGGTTGGCTCCGCCTGGGTAGGAGAGGGAGGAGGCAGATTGGGTTGCCACATGCTGCGAGTCGTGCAATTCCCACACAGCTGCATCTCTCTTTTCTTTTCTTTTTTTTTTTTTGGGCTTGAGCTTTGACTTTAGGCATTGCACATGTGAGAAATTAGAGTACAATTGAGCAATTCCCCCCAAATTCTTCTATATTTATTTCTACATGAAACCATAATATATGTGCATCATTTATTTATAAAAATATATTTCAAAGACTTAAAAATAGATAAAATGAAGATGAAAATTATGTACAAAATATGAATTAACAACCCTCCCGCACAAAAACTGTGCAAGTCCTTGAGCAAAGAATATTATTAATGCATATATTCATTTAAACCATCAAGAAGAATAAGAATAAGATCAGGAAAGAAAATCAAGCGATCCAACTACAAATGTCTCCTCTAAGTCACATATATTAATTCACTACGACCCCACAACTCATTGTGAAAGACTCCCAACTTCAACACAGTCAACAGGCCATGATTCAAGCAAATTAAGCACACAACGAACTGATGTAGTAAATCGTAAGCACAAAATTTCACCTCACATAACAAAAATCACAAGAGCATCTTTAAAATCAAGTCCCCAATGCCAAGTCAATTTATTATTTTATTTTTCTTGATTTTTTTAGAATTTAATTTTTTTTTTCAAAAGTTACGTGATTCCATGCACTCTCTTGAGTGGATAAGGATATGCATAAAAATAACACTCAGAGAAGTACTTACTACATTGATAGGCAATTCAGGATATGGATTGAGATAGACCCTAAACATTGGTACCAAAATAAGAAGTCAATCAATTCAATTAATTTTATTTGTAAATGGAAAATTCAATGCAGAACTTAATGCTTATCGAATACTCATCATGACATTGTAAATGGGGTTACGTCTCAAACTCAAAATCAGTTACATAGTAACATTAGCACGGTAAAAATTTTGGCCATTGACTAGTCAAATCCAGAAATAATCTCTATTGAGCATGTGTCGCATGAGTCAAATCCATATAAAAGAGCAGAACATGCATAATTAGAAAACTCAAACTCTTTCCAAAATCAAAAACAGCCACATATTTTCAAGTTTAAATTTTCCTCAAAATTTTCATTTTGCCTTCTCCTCACACCTAAACGTTACATTGTCCTCAATGTAGAACATGGTAAGCAAAAAGGAAATGAAGAAAAGAACAGCACAACCTGACAGCACGTAGAAATCACTTCCTTATAAGCGAAACAATCAAACTCCCAAAGTACCTTCACAACCATCACCAACCACAAAAGCTGGAAAACAACTGAAGAATCACACGCAAAAACACAAGCACACCTAGATCAAAAAGAAAAAGAAATTCAAAAAAAGTTCAAACTCACCTAGAAAGATTGGGTTGCCTCTAAACTAGTGCTACATTTTATGTTTTCAGCCAGACTTATTATTTTTGAAAAGAACTCAAACTTGACCACTAAGATAGGCCTCAATGGCTAAGGTCATCTCTGTGGCAGTTAGAGGCTTATGTAGTAAAAATTCACAACCATAGAATATTTTCATTTTTACTTTGGGTCGTAAATAAGCTTCACACTCATTGTATAACCTCTCACTCCGTTCAGTTTGGTCATAAAAAGACTCCATATTAATCCATTCAACATTTGGCTCAAAGAAATAGGGGTCAGGTTTACAAGAGAAGTCAAATGACTTAGACATAATGGGCGGATGAATAGACTCAAATGGCAAGGAAGGTAAATAGTAGGGATTTGGAATAATGCACATTGAGAAAGTGGACTAAGGCCTTAGGAAAAGAAATCCTTATCGATTCATTCAATTGGTCAGGTCTACTAACCACCTTTTCTCCTAAGTCACCCACTAGAGGATCCTCTAGTTCATCATCACTGGCAAAGAAGGAGGTACATCATCATCTTGTCACCTAGGGATCTCTTCATAGTAGTTTTAGGGTTCATCTTCCTCTCCTCGTACTAGACACTCAATCATATCATTATCCTTCTCCTTATTACTCCTAAAATCATCGGCTACTCCAGCTTCTTCAATGGTCATTCAACGCTCAACAAAATAGTTTGAAAACTCCTCATCAATCTTGATTGCATTAGCTAGACACCCAATTTGAGAATTTAATTCACGTTCTTGGTTATCGAAGCTAGGTTTCGGTGTGGTTTCTAGGATAGGAGTCTCCCACCTAGAGTCACTTCTTGCTATACTAGCTTGTAGGCCTAGTAAAGAAGCTTGCAAGGCCTCTACAACATCTAACCTAGAAGGTGGGCTAGGCTAGGGAGTTGATAAGGACGTTCATGACTTGCATATTGGCCACAAGGGTTAGGATAGGTCCAACCATTAAAATAATTGAAATTATAATTGGGGTCACACCATCCGCTATAAGTAACCATGCAGGCCTGTTCATGTCAGTATTCAAAATACCAATGTTCAGCAAGACAATCGTGAAGAGAATGCTGGGGACTACAACAAGTCATACGGAGCATATATATGGTGTAGAGGATAAACATAGTGGAATGCATCATTAAGAATATAATCTAAAAACTATCACCTTTCGCCATTTGGATTCAATTTTTTTGATTTTTTTAAATTAAAAAAAGAAAACTAAAATAAGATAATAGAAGAAAGAAAAATAGTAGGAAATAAAAGCAAAATTGTAAGTAGAAATCACTAATCGTTACTTGGTAACGATGTAAAAAACTTGATCTAGATTTTATGTTTAGTTTTAAAACCCTTTTTACTTGCAAATATACAAGGTTAATTGTAGACTAGCGAGTATAGGGTGTTGATCCCATGAGTAACAATAGTGATTTTAAATTAACTTTTCTCCAATTAATTAAAAGAATGATTTTAGCTCGAGGAGTTCATCAATTAAAATTAAAATAAGGACACTAAACAAAATAAAAAAATAAAGCTAACAAGAGAGATCAAATTAGAGAGATTTAGGACTTGAGTTTCACCATTGACTTAATATTGTTTACTACATCCAATTAGGGGGGTTAATTTCTCTTAATCAACCTAGCCACAAGTATTAGGTCAATAGTCTAAAAGATAGATGAATTATAATTATCATTTCTACATAAACTATCTAGTGGTTAGCTTGAGTTATTCAATCTTGACGTATCCATCTATTTTCTAGCATCGTCTATTCAATTAATAATTATAATTTTAAGCAAAATTGCACAATTCTTACATTAGCCTGTAAAGTCTAACATAGAAATGAGAAAGCAAATTAATCCGCTGAAAAAACACATCTGTAGATAATACAATGAATTCACATAAATAAGTTAGAATCAAATATAAACTCAAAATTATGAAATATAAGGGATAAAATTAACTCAAAAAAAAAGAATAATAGCAAAAGCAAATATTATTAGTCATAGATCCACCGTAGTCGTAAATTAACGACTTAGCCGATCATAGAAAGAGAAAATACCAACGAAATTAGGCGAGCATAATATCGAATTAATAGTATATTTTGCTTCCTATAATCAAACTTTGGCGTTTGGTTACAAAATTAAGAATCGTGTAACTAATCTCTCGAACTAGACTCACAAATGATGTGAGGAGGAAAGAGAAAAATAGTTTGACAAGTTTATTATCATCTGAACCCCTAAACCCAAATGTTTTGTCTTACAAAAGACTCTTTATTTTATTACATAAAAGAAGAATAAAAATGGTAGAAGATTGGATAAATGGATGGAATGATAGATGAGTGAATGAACGAATGGATGAATGAATGAGTTTCCCCCCCTTTTTATAGTGGAAATCCATGATAAAAATTAATTTCAACTAATTAATTGGTGGTTATAGTGCAAGAAAAATGGCTAGTCTTAAGCTAACAATTAATTTATGATTAATTGCATTTGACTAGGTTAACAATTAGCATGTGCGAAATAAGCACTTTGGTAAGTTAAAGGTGCTGGGTTTATGTTTGGGAGAGCAAGCTTGGGCCGCGGAGAAGCCCAGGCGGAAGAAAGATGCTGGGGAGCTAGGCAGTGAGCCATGGGCTAGGCGAAAAGAGTGAGTGAGGAAGAGAAAAAATGGGGGCCTGGCAGATTGGGCCGGCGGGACAGGTCCAGCCGGAGGGGATGAAGAAGTAGAAGAAGGATGGGGGCTTGTGGGTCAATTGGGCGAGGCCCAATCGGAGAGGAAGGGAGGAGGGATAGAGAGGTGATGCCCCTCTGGGGCTTTAGGTTGGCTCCGCCTGGATAGGAGAGAGAGGAGGCAGATTGGGCTGCTACGCACTGCGGGTCACACAAGGCCCACACAACTGTATCTCTTTTTTCTTTTCTTTTTTTCCTGCGCTTGAGCTTGGACTTTAGGCACTGTCCATGTGGCAGATCCGAGTAGAAGTGATCAATGCCCCCAAAATTCTTCTACATTTATTTATACCTAAAATTAGAATTAATATGTAACATTTATCTATAAAAATATATTTCAAAGACGTAAAAATAGGTAAAATGAAGAAGAAAATTATGTATGAAATATGAATTATCAACTCCCTACACTGAAACTTTGCCAGTCCTCGAGCAAAGAATATCATTAATGCATATATTCATTTAAACCATCAAGAAGAATAAAAATAAGATCAGGGAAGAAAACCAAGCGATCCAACTATGAATACCTACTCCAAGTCACGTATATTAATTCCCCACGAACCCACAACTCATTATCAAAGATTCCCAACTTCAACTAAGTCAATAGGCCAAGATTCAAGCAAATTAAGTACACAACAAAATGATGTAGTAACCTGTAAGCACAAAATTTCACCCCACATAACAAAATCACAAGAGCATCTTCCAAATCAAGTCCCCAATGCCAAATCAACTTGTTATTCTCTTTTTCTTATATTTTTTAGACTTTGAATTTTTTTCAAAAGTTACTTGATTCCTTGCGCTCTCTTGAGTGGATAAGGACATGAATAAAAATAATGCTCAGAGAAGCACTTAGTACGTATTTAGGCAATTAAAGACATGGATAGAGATAGAACCTAAGCATTGGTACCGAAAAAAGAACTCAATTAATTCAATTAATTTTATTTATTAATTCAAAATTCAATAGGGCACTCAATGCTTATCGAACACTCATCATGACATTGTAAATGAGGTTACATCTTAAACTTAAAATCAGTTACACAGTGACATTAGCATAGCAAAAATATTGGCCTTCGATTAATTAAATCCAGAAATAATCTCTATTGAGCATGTGTCACATGAATTAAATCCACATAAAAGAGCAGAACAAGCATAATCAGAAAACTCAAACTCTTTCTAAAATCAAATTCAGCCACATATTTTCAAGTTTAAATTTTCCTCAAAATTTTCATTTTGCCTTCCTCCCACACCTAAACTTTACATTGTCCGCAATGTAGAATACAATAAGAAAGAGGGAAATGGAGAAAAGAACAACCTAACCTGACAGCATGAAGAAATCATTTTCATATAACCTTCACAACCATCACCAACCACAAAAGCTAGAAAACAACTGAAGAATCACACCTAAAAACACAAGCACACCTTGATCAAACAGAAAAATAAATTCAAAAAAGTTCAAGCTCATCTATAGAAAGATTGGGTTGCCTCCAAACTAGAGCTAAGTTTTATGTCTTCAGCCAGGCTTATTATTTTTGGAAAGAACTGAAACTTGACCACTTAGATAGGCCTCAATAGTTAAGGCCATCTCTGTCGCAGTTAGAGGCTTATGAAGTAAAATTTCACAACCATGGAATATTTTCATTTTCACTTTGGGTCGTAAATAAGCTTTACTCTCATTGTATAACCTCTCACTCTGTTCAGTTTGGTCATAAAAAGACTCCATATTAACCCATTCAACGTTGGGCTTAAAGAAATAAGGGTAAGGTTTACAAGAGACGTCAAATGACTCAGACACAATAGGTGGATGAATAGACTCCAATGGCATGGAAGATAAGTCGTAGGGAACTAGAACAATGCACTTTGAGAAAGTGGACTGAACTGAGACCTTAGGAAAAGAGATCCCCATCGATTCATTCATTTGGTTGGGTCTACTAACCACCTTTTCTCTCAAGTCACCCATTAAAGGATCGTCGAGTTCATCATCATTGTCAAAGGAGGTATCGTCATCATCGTGGCACCTAGGGATCTCCCCATAGTAGTTTAAGGCTTTATCTTCCTCTCCATGTACTAAAAACTCAACTATTTCATTATCCTTCTCCTTATTACTCCTAAAAT
>NCQT01110564.1:22443-33680 GCA_002740465.1 Stenocereus thurberi
CGAAAGCGGCTTCTCTTCCAATGGCTTCTTCACATTTGTTCATCCTAATTACCCTAAATTACAAACTTTATAAATTAAATAATCACCCCGATAATCTTTTTTGCATAAAAGAAGCTTCTAGGGCACCCAAATAAGGCAACCACTAATGGGTTTTTTCTACAATAAAATAAAAAAAGGGGGATGAGGTCGATGAGTCATGGTTTCAACACGTGTAAGGATAAGTAGAATTTTGGGAATATTAGGCATTGTTTAATTGGTAAAATGCCATAAATAGGTAAGGATAGAGAAAGTTTAGCGAAATAATTTAATGAAAGATGCGAAAAGAGAAGATCTAGTAAATAAAGTTACAAAGATCATATATCATGAATCGAATGATGTAATGATCGAGGAAATGCTTGAATTGATTTAGTGGACAAACTTAGTGACTAAGGTTAGAGGGCTTAAGCATGTATATAAGTTCGTGAGTTACTCCATTTATTACCAGTTAATTGTAGATTGGAACCTTATTTGAACTTGTATACATGACTCTTTATTAATTGTCCAATTAATATAAAAATTTAACAGAACCCTCTTTAAATTTAAGTTCTAAACTACTATATACATCTGAAAGGGGCATCTAGATTATGTGTTCACAAATTCTTAATTCTTTCAATCTTTTTGAGTGAATAAATTCTATGCAAGGACCGAATCTGTCACACTTTTTGAGCAACCAAGTGTATTCATGAGGTTTTAATCCCAAAGCTTTATAGTAAGCTTGTTATCACGTAATATATTATCAGCCAAAGTGACTCATTAACTCTAATTTTACATGGCATATGTTAATGCATCTGAGCATATTATATATCATATAAATTAACGCATTTATGTCTCGTAACCATCTTGTCACCCAGTATTGGTTTCAATTAGGATACATAATACACTGTAACACTTTGTGTCGTTGTTGGTGCATATAAGGCATAAAGGTCAATATAGACAGAATTTTGAACTTACATCATCCTTGGCAACAACTGATAAAGATTTTACCAACTAGCTAGGTTAGTTACCATTCACCCTTAATTCTAGCGCAAATAACATGCTAATGAGTGGATAATTATCTTCTATTATCTTTTGGGCCCGAAAGCCATGCAAAATTCATTATTATGATTAATTAAAAAAAGTAGCAACAAATAAAATGACATTGTATTGAAAATTTCTCAGAAGGGAAAAAGAAAATATTGTGGTTAGGGAAATCAACGTAAACAAAACATAAATAATTGGGTCCTGTTAGCCACGTTAACAAAATCGGACTGCTGCATGTCGGCATTTGCATGCATAAGCGTCGCCATGCACCAAGTACATTTGACCCTTCGTGATCTTGAGTTTGATTCGTCTCTGTTAATTTAAGCCAATTGTGAATTTAAACATTTTATAAAACAGTGTTTTATGTTTTATCTTTCTAAGATTTGATAACTACCAGCTATATTATATTTTATGGTGTTCGTTTTAAGTTTTTTTAAGACCTTATATACGACTTGAATAATTTTTGTGGCTAATAAGTGCATAAGAACTGCTTATACATGATATAAGTTTGATTCAAGTATAGGTTCATAGCTAACTATGTATTACATTATTATTATTAGTATTATTATTATTATTATTATTGTGATTGAGAGAATTTAGGGTCTATTTGATTTATCATAATACAAGTGGAATAGAATAAAACTTGAAACCTGGCAGGAATGGATTAATTTTTTAATCTCAAATGATCCATTTTCCTTATATTTTCTCTCCACCTTTCTTCCCCCTCCCTTTATTCTCTCGCATCTCTAAACACTAGAATCCACTGGTCCGTCTTCCTCTCGGCGAACGGTTGACGCCTTCTCTGTCTCTGGCGCCTTCTCTGTTTCCAACGACTTCTTCCTTTCTGTTGAACGGACAACACCTAGTGACTGATCTACACGCCCTCTCTTTCTATCCTCATTCTCTCAGATATATCTAGGCATCTGCTTCAACTCGTTCTTCATGATCCTTCCTCTCTCTCTTTTCGACAAATGGCCGATGACTTTCAGAGTTGAACGTTCACGTCCTCTGGCTCCTTCCCTCAATCCTCCTTTTCTCAGATAATATATGAGAACCTTCTTTCAATCCTCCGGCAACCACCTCCCCTCTGCCTTCGTCAACTTCGACAACATTAGATCTAGTCGACGACAACTCCACCTTCTCCCTGTAATCTTCGTTCTCTCTCAAGTTGTAGCCACGGTTTTAGGGGAGTGTTGCAGCAATTGCCAGGCTATGCCTTCCTGTCCGACATTCGGTGATTGCGCTCTCTATCTCTCTCCACCCCCCGTTTCCTTCTCTCAAATGGTGAATTGAGGATTTGGGACTCTTGGGTTGTGCATGAAAAACATATAATTTAAGAAATTAAATTTTTTTAAAAAAAATTATAAATGTTGATGTTTTATAGAGACGGAATTTGAAACCCCTCCTAAAGTGTAGGGAATCAATCTCACCTAAATGAGGGGCACTTGATACCATTGGGTATCAGGTCTTATATCCTTGAAAGCCCATAATATGAAAAGCATCAAGTTCCATTCCTATATACGGCATACCCCGGCTATGGATGTCAACGAATTGGATCCGATCCTAGTTAGATTAGATCAGAATCAGATTTAATCCAATTTGAAATAATTTATTTCACCACGGATAATTTTATACAATTTTTCTATATTCTACCTACCTTTCGATGCAATGGTGTGCGTTCGTATATCATATTAACCAAATCTTGAACATTGAAGCTGAATGAGGAATAAAAGAAGGAACATATATATTTGAAACTCAACAAAACGACAACATGTTCTAACAATTATAAGTCTTAACAATTATGAGATGCATCTGAAATATCACAAATAATATATCAAAATCAGAAAAAGAAAAAAATAATTAAGAGTACAAATCCTCCCCTTGCCTCCATAGCGCTTCTTCTCTATTGGTCTTCGACTAGGGACATATACATAATAATATCTATAATTATTATGTATATGGAGTTGAGATTTTTACGAGAATTAAGTGTTAAAAAATAATTTTAATCATATCACTGATCCATATATTGCTTTCTGATTATCTTTCCTACTTATTGCATTCGTATCTTCATCACAACCATAATAATATCACCACATATTACCCAATTAAGCCTCGTTAACCTCTTTCAATCACAACGATAACTTTGATGATATCACTGATCCTAAGACTGAAGAGGAAGCTACTGCTCCGATAGTCCAACTAGCAAGTAGCGAGAGCCCAAGAGCGCCTAGCCGACTAGCGAGCCAAGCAACACGAGCAACTAGCGAAGTGTTGAAGAGAGAGAAGGTGACGGGGGCTACTAGGGTTTCAACGATCTAATTTCTATATATTAAAAAAAACTTGCTGACAAAAAAATAACACTAGGGCTCTAGGCTGGGCTAGCAGCTAGAGGGTGGGAAAGAGGGCGGGTATATTGGGCAGGTTTTATTTCTAAAAATTTTAAAATTTAAACGTAAATTTTAAATTTGGAATATTTAAAAAAACTAGTAGGATCGGATTTTACCCTTTCTCCAAATCCGATTCTAATCCGATTCAAATTTGGATTATTTTTATTAAATTCAGACTCGAATTTTTGTCTCGGATTCGAATCGGATAATTTTACCCTAATCGAATTGGATCTGTTTCGAATTTGGATGTAATTGTCTTCCTTAACCCCAGCCAAAAACCCCTTAGCATGTATTGGAGAAATTCAAGGGAACAGTTAAGTGAGAGGATTACTCCAAAACTTCTAGGTAGGACCGAACTCACTGTTTCTAAAGACTTTATTCATCAGTGTGCAATAGGTATTTTCGAATAAGTCCTCAAGATGTCAGGTAGTCTCCATTATAGTCGTGTTGGACCCACAAGTATAAGCCCTAGTCCCTTAGGGGTAAATAGAAATTCAAAGAGATAGTAATGTTGGAAACTCTATCGTTGCTAAGCATTCCGGTGAATGTCATAATGCAGCATATTTGTAGATGCATATGTTGATACCTCCTTATAAAAAGAAGACATCATTTCATAAAAAAAGACGTCCAAGGGGACACGTCTCTTTAAGAATCCACCCCTTCAAGTAGGAGGTAATAATTAGTTAATTAATTTACTTCACACCTATTCATAAATAATAATTTTACTAATTATTATCTATATTTAAATCCAAATCCAATACCCAAAAAATCCCGCCATCCAGCGGGGTGTGGAGGTTTGATGTACCAATTTTACCTCTGAATTGTAAAATTATAGAGAGACTGGTTTTGACTGACCCTAGATTTAAAAATCATAAATTACCTACTATTCCATAAAAACAAAACAGATGACGTTTGGAGAGGTATTTTACTTTAGTGCATACAATCAAAGCTGAAAAATTATCTTCAACAATCCTACGCCATTTCTATAATGAATGGTGTTAAGAATTTCTGGAGGTCCTGTGCACATTACTAGAACTAGCCGGCGTGATTTTCACTGTTAAAGTAGCTTCTTGAACTGGTTTCTTGCTATTCACTGGGGACCTGGGGTATTTTTACTCCCAGCAAAGTTTCTGGTAAACTGAGGTCTGGGATCCAGAGAGGTAAAAATGAAGTAATGGATTCATTGTATTCGTGTATCTTGTAACTGTGCATAGCAGTGTGCCTTATATACAAGCAAGCTGATGTGGCCATCTCCTAATGACCTTCCAACAACTAGCTACCAGAAATAACAACCCAACTATTTACAGCAACTAACTCTATTGCAGCTTAACAGCTTAACATCCCCCCTCAAGGTGAGATTGGGGGTGAAACCAACAAGCCTAACCTTGAACACATGTATGAATGTTGTGCTTCCTCCAAAGGTTTCGTTGTGATGTCAGCTAGTTGTTCCCTAGAAAGCACAAGTGATGTTTGGAGAAACCCTTCAATGACATTGTCTCAAGTGTAATGACAGTCAATTCAAAGATGCCTTGTTCTCTCATGGAAAACCGGGCTCTGTGCAATATGTTGGGCAGTTTTGTTGTCACAGAACATGGTGATGGGCAAGGTAGGATGAAGAAAAAAATCTTGCATCAAGGAGTAAATTCACTCCAGCTCAGAGGTAGTTGCTGACATGCTTCTGTATTCGGCCTCGGCAAAGGACTTGGTGGCTGTCTTCTGTTTCTTTGTTTTCCAGGATATCAAGGATGGCCCTAGGAACACACAATATCTCGTTAGTGATCTAACAACATCTTTACACGTCCCCCAATCTGCATCACTATATGCCTGCAACTGAAGACTGTTGTTTTTGGGATAGAAAAGACCCTTGTTAACTGTCCCTTTTAGATATCTAAGCACATGTAAAGCTGCCTCATAATGAGGTTTCCTGGGTTGATGAAGATACTGACTCAATTGCTGCACTGAATATAAAATATCAGGCCTTGTAAGAGTGAGGTATAACAATCTTCCCACCAGCCTTCTATAAGACGAGGGGTCAGCAATTAGTTCTCTTGATTCTGAGGACGAATGGAGACCTTCAGGCAATGGAAAAGCAGTTGGTTTGACACCTGTGAAGCCAGCATCTTGCAAAATGTCTAATATGTATTTTCTTTGATTAAGAAAAGTGCCCTGAGATGACCTGGCAAGCTCTATGCCAAGAAAATAACGAGCTAAACCCAAGTCTTTAATGGTAAAAGTTGTATGCAGGTCTGACTTAATGGCTGCAACGCTTGATTGATCATCCCCTGAAATCAAAAGGTCATCTATATATACAAGGACAAAGGTGTATAAACCATTCATCTTCTTGGTGAACAAAGAGTAAGCACTTCTAGATTGCTTGAAACCTTTGCTGACAAGAAATTTTGTCAACTTTATATTCCATTGTCTTGAAGCTTGCTTCAAACCATAAAGGGACCTCTGTAATTTGCAAACTTGACTAGGCAAAGCTCCAGTGTAACCTTCAGGAGGCAGCATATACAATTCTTCATTGATAAAACCGTGTAGGAAGGCATTGTTTATATCCAACTGATGCAGTGGTCAACCCCTAGCAGTGGCTAATGCAATAAAAAGTCTAACAGTGGTAAGTTTGACCACAGGAGAAAAAGTATGCTTGTAATATTTGTCTTTGAGTTGTTCAAAACCCCTGATAACTAACCTTGCTTTGTGTCTATCCACTGTTCCATCAGTGGATAGTACTTGGTTTTGTAAACCCATTTTGATGTCAAAGCTTTCTTCCCGTGAGGCAAGGTGGTCATGATCCAGGTATGATTAGATTCAAGAGCATGAAGCTCTTGAGTCATGGCCTTTACCCATTCTGGGCAAAGTTTTGCTTGAGAATAGTTGTGAGGTTCATTGGTTTGCAACACTTTGGTGAGAGAGGCCACATAATCATGTGAAAGGTGTGCTAGGTTGGTATATGTGAACAAAGGATATAGGTTAACAAAGGTAGCAAGGCTGTTAGATTGAGAGGAAGGGGTTTCAACTGAAGTGACTGTGTTAGGACAAACAAAATCATGTAACCAAGCTGGAGGGACCCTAGCCCTACTAGACATTCTAAGTATTGGACCCTCATGATGTGAAGGTAAAGGATCAGGCTATGATAAATCTGGAGCATGTAAGGGAATTGGATCATGATTTGGAGAGGAAGATGAGGAAGAAACAGAGGGAGTTGGTGATGTAGAAGAATTAACATTGCCAGGATGGGTAGTGATGATATCTAATATTTCCATATTGGAGTTATGATGAGAAATAGACTGAGTGGAAGATATGTTTGAATCTAGGAACTAAAGTGAAGAGGAAAAGATGTTATCAGATGCAGCATAAGTTGGAATAGGATGAAAATTGGTGGTAAGGTTATCCTGCACAGAGGTGCCAATGGGATCTGAATCTCCCTTGAAGGGAAAAACATTTTCATAAAAAATAACATCTCTACTATGAAAAATCTTCTTTGTTTGCAAATCATATAATTTGTAGCCTTTGTAACCGAGAGTATAGCCCAAAAAAATGCATTTCGTAGCTCTTGAGTCAAACTTGTCAAAAGGGTGTAAATTTGCAGCATAACTCAAGCAACCTACCACTCTCAAATCTTCATAGGTTGGTTGCTTACCATGTAGTCTTTCAAAAGGACTTTTCCATTACAAATTTGCTATGGATAGTTTATTGATAATGTGTATAGCAGACAGAACACATTCTCTCCAAGATTGCTTAGGTAATCCTGCCTGTAGCTTGATTGCTCTAGCAGTATCCAACATATGCCTATGTTTCCTTTCTGCTACCCCATTTTGTTGTGGGGTAACAACTGTAGATTTTTGATGTAAAATACCATTTTCAGCAAAAAAATTGAGACAAGAGGTATTTAAGAATTCAGTGCCATTATCACTTCTGATTATGGCAATATTGATGTTGAACTGTGTTTTGACCATGTGGAAAAACTGCATTATAGCAAGGCCAACTTGAGTTTTGTTTTGCAAAAGTTGCATCCAAGTTGTTCGAGTAAAGTCCTCAACTATGGTTAAAAAGAAAGGAGCCCCACAAACAGTGGCAACCTTGTAAGGACCCCATACATCCATATGAATTAACTGAAATGGAGATGAAGTAGTAATGGTGCTCTTGGTGAAGGGCAATCTATGCATTTTAGCCATGATACAAACATCACATGTAAATGTGGTTGGCAAAGAATGTTTACATAGAGAAACATGCGGCATTTTTGAAGTTGAGGTATGCCCAAGTCTGGCATGTACAATGTCAAAATTTGGTTGTTTACAATCAGAGAAAGTAGAAGTAACCACAGCATCAGGAATAGCTGCACCTATGCTAATGTTGTCTTTATTTTGTCCAGTCCTAAGAAGGTGTTTTGTAGAGCTAAGATTGCCATCATGGTTAACTGATGTGAGCTGGTACAGTTCATTGTCCACAGGTGTAACAACCACAGTCAGCTTATTGGAAGGGTCCTAAAATATGCATTTTTCAGGGGTAAATAGGGCTAGTAAATGAAGATCAGTTATCAGCTTCTGAACTGATATTAAGCTAAACTTAAAATCTGGTACATAAAGGACATTTTGTAGGATTAATTTGGAACAAAGTGGAACTTGGCCAGCATGTGTCACAACTTTGAGGGATCCATCTGGTAAGGTAACATGGATGGGTTTCTTTAAGGGCTGAAGGTTTGTGAAAAATTTCAGGTTGGAAGTCATGTGGTCAGATGCACCAGTGTCAACAATCCAAGAATCACAACAACCATTACTCACAGCACAACATTTACCTAGAAGGGAACTATTTCTAATCATACCTGCAAAGTGTGCAAAAGAACCATCTGCAACAGTGTTCTCATTCATGTACTTCATAATCTCCTGAGCTAGTGCTTGAACAAGGTTGGAATCAAATTGTCCCATACCTGACTTACCCTTGCAACCATCATCCAAAGGACTTTCTGGCCTTTGATCTGCCTGGCTGACCATATTTGCTGCTACCTTGCTGTTTCTCTTCCCTTTTGCAGTGTCTCTTGGACCTTTATACCAATCTGGGTAGCCTACGAGTTTGAAACATTGATCTTGAGTACGCCCTGACCTCTGACAATGATCACAAAACGTATTTCCTTTAGGCTTCCTATTATCTTTCTTATTTTTTTGATTGAGACCATAGCCACTCTTGGCAACTAGAGCACTGGAATTTTGCTCTTCATTACCAAAAAATAGGCAAGTTGTTCCGCTTGCAACAGCTGCAATTTCTTTAGGGCGATTTGAATATGAACCAGTGACATGCCTTTGTGTTTCCACTCTAGCTATCATGCAATATGCCTTGCTTGTATTTGGCAAAGGGTCCATCAACAGAATCTGACCTCTAATGGGCTCATATCCATCATTCAGTCTCATTAGAAAATGCATCAGTCTTTGTCTCTGTTCCAACTCTCTAGTTTTCTTGACAACAGTGCAATCATCTTTGTGAAAACAGGTGCACAGTGGAACCTCACTTAAATCATCCAATTCATCCAAGAGTCGCTTTAGCTTTGTGTAGTAAACAGCTACATATCATTGCCTTGGTATAATTCTGAGAGCTCCTTTTGAACCTGATATAGAAGTGGCCCATTGTTCTGACCAAATCTTTCAGACAATTCAAGCCATAGTTTCTCAGCAGATCCAGTGTAAAGAAAAGCCTCTAACAACTCAGGAACTATGGAATTAAGCAGCCAGCTCATAACCATGCTATCGCAGCGAATCCATTGTTCATACATGGATGAATTCGAGTCTGGTTTCTTGCAAGAACCATCGATGAATCCTAGTTGTGTCCTAGTACGTAATGCTATCTTTACAGATCTACTCCACAGTTGAAAATTTGAACCGTTTAATTTAACAGTGGTGAGATGCATCCCAGGATGATCTGAAGCCTGCAAGAAAAGAGGATCATTGTTGTAGCCTTCATTCTGTCTGGAATTCTGACCAACTGATCGATTGCTGGATTGATTCTCCATTGTTGAAGATCTTGCAGAAACTAGGTATGTAATATGTGTTGTATCAATATTAAGGTGGCTAGGTTGATTGTTGATTCAAACAATCAAATAAAGATGAACAATCAATCAAGAATTCAATTCGAATATGATCGAAACACTAAGTGATGCAAAGCTTGATCAATGATGAATCAAAACAAATTAAGAAAGGTAGAAGAAAGGGAATCATCATGAGAGGTTTCTTGAAGCTCTAATAGCATGTTAAACTGAGGTCTGGGATCCAGAGAGGAAAAAATGAAGTAATGGATTCATTGTATTCCTGTATCTTGTAACTGTGCATAGCAGTGTGCCTTGTATACAAGCAAGCTGATGTGGCCATCTCCTAACGACCTTCTAACAACTAGCTACCAGAAATAACAACCCAACTATTTACAGCAACTAACTCTATTGTAGCTTAACAGCTTAACAGTTTCAAACCCCAGTCCCCTTGAAATATAAATGCAAGCTGTGCTTAACCAACTGGGTCATGGTGCTTTATTGACCAAAAATGGGATTCATTATATTTTGTTGGTGAAAAACATTTTCACAATTTTTTGGCCACCAGCCAACATTTGTTTACTTCCTTTTGTTTTCACTTGTTCTAAATTTCTGTTGGGACTTCTTGTTCATTTCCTTTTAATTTCCGCTAAAAAAATTTGTAAACAATTTTAAAATATATTAAAAATTGTATTTATATTACAAGATTAAAAATATTAAGTTAATTTTTCTATTTTTATTTTGATTCACATACATATGTGAGATAGAATTTAGTTATTAGAAACATATGATTCATTTTATATGAAATCCGGGCCATCCGACTTAATTCGAGTGAACCTGTTCGATCGATTGGATCATTGACTCAGTCCCTCAGTTGGTTCATTCACTGGTCCGGTTCTAACAACTTAGTTTCCACCGTGGGTGGTTTAGGGTGGGCTTTACATCATCATTTCCAAAGTCACAAATTCATCACATGACTTTGAAAAATATGATCGTAGTATCATCCTTCACATAGCTATCTGTACATATGCTTTCTCGAGATGCATCTCATTTTACATTGTTTTGTAAGTCTTCAAATATGGTGTGCCAAGACTCACAAAATCAATATGAAATAATAACAAACTTCAACTTTTAAACATGGATCCTTCAACCGCTTACAACAACATCCATGGAAATATTCATATTTTCACCTCTAAGTCCAACTTGAAATTATTAAAAAATTGCTATGAACTTAAAATATATTTCAACTTCATATGAACATAAATTTCCTCACCATTTACTCTGAATGAATATTTGGAGAATCCTCACATGAAATTTCAAAGAAAAACATAAGTATGTTCATCTTCGAAGTCCAAATCAGTTCCTTGGACGTAACATGTTTTCAAATGCAATATTGTGATAGTTGTTCTGTGACAATTAATTACCTATGTCATGCCGCATGATCATGATCATCAGTGACAAAACCAATATTCATAATCTAGATTATCATGCAACCGATTATCTTCGATAATAACCCAGAAGATTTTGAACCCATATTCCAAACATGCGTGTGCCCTCATAGAAAGGGAGCCACTGTTTACTTTTTGACATTATAGCCCCTGTCAAGTCCAGCTTAAAAAAAATAAGTACAAAGACCCTGAAGTACAAACTAACTTTATCATGTCGGTATAGATAACATGCATCTGACATTAGTTTCATATCAGATCTGGCCAGTAAGATAACCAACATGATGTAGTCTTTTGGAGACCACTGTATAGAAGAAATCAACGTACACG
>NCQT01110588.1:14458-34799 GCA_002740465.1 Stenocereus thurberi
CAAAAAATCATTTTGAATTAACGACATGCATGGCACTCGATCATCAAAATTCTCACAATCGCACAACACTGACAACAATCAAATTTAAAGGTCACCAGAACCACCTTTAGAAAGTAAACCTTGTTACTTTGATAAAAAATTCTTAGGCCAATTTTTCCCCCTAGAACATCAAAAAGTTTCCTAACTTAGGGATTATCCTTAAACATGAGAAAATACTTAAACTCTTCATCGCATTAGCTTTGGAAGTAACATACATTTAAAATACATTATGGTAGGGTTTATTCTACGAATCATTCATGCAGCATTGAAATCAACATACAAAATGCTTTCCCCCATCGTATTCATGTTTTCAAAAACCATGCTTATTTAAATACACATTTGAAATCATAAGTTTATTTTAGATATTAAAACATGTCATAATGTAGTATTTAAAATATAGAAACATAAAAATTGTGTTTAAAAACTTAGATGCATAATTCAAACATACTCCCTTAATTAGCTTGGTAGCGTAAAAGTTTTTTGTACTATGTGTAGTGCCCAAGTTTATTATGTGTGCAAGCTTATGCTCTCCTTATGTTTCTAAGGTTTTAAAGACTACATTTTATGTTTCTATATTTTTAGGACTACATTAGGGCATGTCATAATATCTAAAATTTGAAGTAAATAGCATCTAAGGGCCACTATTAAGCGTGCACATAGAATAAACTCATAGGCATATAATAGGTTGCTATTTACTTCACATTTTTGGACCGACATCAAAGATTTCATTTAGTTTGTAAACTTGTTCCTCTGCTATTTCACCTAAGGCCAAAAACACAAAATGATTTTAAGGAATGAGTGAACAAATCCATACATTAGCACCCGTATCATCAATTCATGTTTTACAGGACTGAGCAGGCATATGATTTTAAATTTATTTTATCTCAAAACAAGGTGGTAAAGGGTTTCTTATTCTTTGGCGACATGTTTTCTTGGGCATGCATTCATAAATCATTTAGGCGGAATACTATCTATCGACAAGCTCATCCACTTTATTACACTTATTTATGCGTCCTTTGAAGGTGTACATTCCTGAGTTCTCTTTTATTTTTCAGTCAGCGACCTATTCTGTCTTTCTGGGAATCCCCATTCGCTTGTCAAATCATTTGTCTATTAGATCCCCCTAAAAAATCATTCCTGAGTCCTTCCTTTTTTGAATTCAAAACTGCTCAAGGATATTTAGTGAGATTTTAATATGCATGCATATAACTTTGAATGGTAATGGTCANNNCATGTTGACATTGCATTAGTGTTGTTTCACCGCCTCATAATGTTGTCATTACTGCCGGTATACTACCACTACTGTCCTACACATGGTCGGTGTTATTCCCATGATGTATTTCCTACTTTCTGTCATATAGGCTACTATTTGTGTTGTGAGGCTTGGTAATATTTTGGTTAGACTGAACCCTAATATCCCTAGAAGGAAAAAGGGTGGAAGAATTTAGAAGACTTTGGAATTATCGTTGTATGTATGTCTCTTATCGGAGTGAATGATCCATGCATTACTAGCGCAACCCTAAGTGTTAGGACAAAGTTTGGAGTCTAGAACTCTCTAGGTGAACCTTCCCTTCCATACTATGAGTTCTTAAGGTTTCCATGACTCCTGATAGGATGAATATGTCTCATGGGCTATGTAGGCACACTTTTGACCATAGGTTACCAGCTAGAGATTCGCACTTGTAGGTACCGATCTATAAATCTTCTTGTGTGACAACACCCTGAGTCTATGTGTTTAAAACATAAATATGACCTTATGTGCAATGCAAAGGTCATGAGAGCTTTTATAGATACTTGGATTCACAACAAATTGTCATTGACGTGTTGTATGACCGGATTGACAAGAAGATGAACTCATTATTGCTTTTGTACTTTTAAATGTTGTTATGCATATAGGTGAATTGGTCAAATTACTTGACTTCTGTACTTCCACATTGTTGTTTCAGTTGTAGTTTATTTATACGTTTAGCAGCATGGCCTTGCGATCATAGAACCTACATTTGTACGTATTAGCCTGTTAGCATTTGATGCATGATCAAGCAATGGTCTAATGCATATAACTGGAGCTTCAATCTCACCACTTGATTAATGAGTTATGTAACATGAGTGTTGACATTACGGGTCTCAAACGTTGATATGATGCAACCGATTTAATCTATACCACATACATCCTGATATTATTTTGTATGTTTTAATTAGCTTAAAAATGGCATGCACTCCTAAAACGGTCTGTTCCTAATGTTCCCTTTCATATGGACATCATTAATGTGTGTCATTGACGTGTAATGCTCTCATTGCTCCAGATGCTACACTACTCCTTTCCACCTACTATATTTGTGTGACATAGTGTGCTGTTTTATTGTGATGTGTGCTATCACTATAATTCTGATTCGTTTTCACCTCTGAAATGCTATGGATATGGTGCTATACGCTATGGCAACTGTCTTCGATCTTGTTTGCAATATGCTGAGCTGACCAATTCAGTTAACCTACCCAGTGACCAATTATATGTTTTGCGAATAAATTGTTATGGGAGGGGAAAAAAAAACTTGTGACTTGTTGTCTGGAGTGTGATTTTGCATAAAAATCGCGAGTTATTTGACCTATCAACTAACTGCGTGATTCAATTGTTAGGGTGTTATTTGAACTGCATGACCTCTAATTTCTCTAATTATAGTTTTGTTGGTCGTTCACTCATGTACTTGGTAATATAATGTAACCATAGGATTTTACCTTTACATGTATTTACTCTTATATGTTTTATGTTTGATAGGTAGCATACTAGTGTATCCATGAGTATAACTAGAGGCTCAAAATTTTCTCTTTGCTTACGAAAATAGAAAACCTCCTTAGTTGCAATCCCCCGCCCTAAATAGCCCGTCTCTAGTCTAAGGTTATATGAAATAGCGGCCAAGCTATATAAATGCATTGCTAAAAATATGGACCTTTTACCAGACCTATCTCAATCAACGAAACAACTTCCCTACTCTTTTTATAGAACTTGTGTATAAGAGACGTGCTTATACCTCTGGTGCCCATCAGCCTGCACTTCTACAATATTATTTTTCCTAGGTTGTTTCCTTACTTGTTAATTGATAATTCCCTACGTTATCCCTATTAATTTCACATCATATCCCTCTAATGTCCTCATGTTGGTTTATGCTGCTTATTAACCTTGGTCATTATGGTGTTGAGTTGTTGTTCTATGTAAAGTCATTATAGCTTTGGTGCCCCTAGAGGAGTCTTATGAGTGTGATGTCGTGTGAAGTTATGCGATGTCTCTTCTACTACGCTATGTCATAGAAGCTCCCTCATTGATTGACTTGAATATGAAATAACTTAATTTCTTCATGCTTTCGAATGAATTTGACTTAGATTGCTAGGTTGATTTGACCTTTATTTATTTTGGCTGAGTGGCCATAAACGAAGAGCCTTTAGATGCTAACTCATCTCAATATGTTTACATGGAGCTCATGGTCACCATGCTGGTATTGCTTAAATTTAGATTAAAACTTTATGTTCGCTTTAAAATACGTTTTGATGTGGTCAACTATGCCAACTCATTTGCATCTCTTATATGCGATTTGCCCTCAGTGCCTTAATAGAGTAAGTTAACGCTTTAAGAGGATCGGCGAAGAGAAGGTTAGATACCATAAACTTTTTGTTGGTGATTTGAAACTTACATTTAATTGTAAAGCAAAGTTTGGATTGTGGTTGTTGACTTTATGTGGTTTGTGCATATGTATATTAACCTTGTGTGTTACTGTACTATAGACTTTAGTATTTCGAAGATGAAATTCTTTTCGGGGGGTGAGTGTAGTAGCTGAGGTTTTTAATTTTGAGTTATCTATTGGGTTGGTAATTTTGTTAGCTATCTTTTATTATATTAGCTATATTAGACTAATTTTTGATGTGCTAATTAAGCATAATAATTTATGTGAAGTAGTTTTATAAGTTTTCTTGATTTTATGAAATTAGTGGGTTAATTAAATATTAAGTCAATGCATGATTATGCAAGATTAGCAAGACGAATTGGGATGTTTGAGGTTGGAACCAATTGAGCTTGGCATATTTAGGCCCAAAGCCTTTTCTTTTTTTATCTTAATAGCTTAGGCAGCTGGGAAAGAGGAGGAACTATACTATAATTTCTACTTGAGTCAGCCATGAAGACTCCACTACAAGGGTTGTTGCTTGGTGGGAGGCTTTCAACCAAGGGTAGGAGTGAGCCATTCGGGGGCGAGAAGGAGGCATCGAGCGAAACCCTAGCCCTGCAACCCACTCAGCCCAACCGTCACCACCATTGTAGCCACTATTGGAAGTTGGGTTTGATTTTGGCAACTAAGGTTAGACCAAGAGTCGAGAAGAGTAGCAATAGCGCTAGCGATAGAAAAAGGAAGTAGGGTCTAGTAGAAAAGTAGCAGAACCAAGCACCAACAATAGGAGAACCGGGTAGAAGCCAGGGGAGGAAGATGATACTTGCCTAATTCGCCCAATAACCATAAATCAGGTCTGAAAGTTTGGAATCAAAGTAGGTGATCTTTGCTACCTAAATTTATTAATTAATATCAAAATTTTTATTTGCACAAGAAAGATTTTGGAGGAATCATTAAGGTTAAGTGTTTGTAAATTGGGGAATTGTGGAAATATGAGTGATAGAATGGAATGGCTGAGTTTATTGGGCCATTTGGTGTGAATTTGAGGTGGCCATTTGTGCCTTCCCAAAATTACCAGTAAATCTTCAAAATTCATTGACTTATCCATGAGAACTTAATGTCAAATGTGTTTGAAAGTGAATTGCATTTAAGACATTTAGGCTAGGAGAATAGTGCTAATGCAAAGGACATGGTAGTGGGAGTAGACCTTAAGATTTCAATTGGAGCATAAATCAAGAACAGAAATCCTAGTTTTCACTATCCTGATAATGATATGAGTCTGTTGACTTTGGGAGGCCCCAGAGATACAAAAAGTTTTGAGTTGCATTACTCACTTAAAGAGAGCACTAACTTGTGAATCCAATGCCCTGAAACTGATTTTCTTAGCATTTATCTACTTAAAACCATAGGTTTTTGAGTTATGTTAGTGCAAAGACTTGAAAAAGGTGCAAGTACTCTTTGAAAGGACTTTTATTAAATAAGAAATTACCTTCTTTATGTGAAATGAGTTTTATAATGGTTGCACTTGGTTTAACTAAGAGTTCTTACCCCTTTTAGGTCATTATTTCCACTACTATGCTAAAAGAGTGTAAATTGTTAAGCCAAGTAAATCTCTTTGATGTTAAGATGTTAACCTAAGAGCCAAATGGCCTACCTTCCCCATTATTGGGTGCTATTGAGAAGTTATTATGCATGATTGCTCTTGTATGCTTAATATGCCAATATTAAGTAAAATTTCCATATGACTGCTAATTATTATATTGGATGCAACTGTTTAAGTTTTTTGGGATCTTGATTATTCATCGAGTGTGTGGTAGCTTACCTCCTCTCATTTTCGCTTTTTCTCAGGTCTAAGTATTCTTGAAAGACTGGTAGAAGTCCTTATTTCACATAAATCAAGTCAGGATCTTTGATTTATAAAAGGAGTCATATGTACGAATATAGCTCATGGTTTTGTGTGGCGATTGATTCATAAGTACTATAGGCATTTGCAATTTTAAGTTCATTGGTTCATGTATTACACCTTGTTTAGTAGTCGTTCTAAATGGTCGCGTGGGCCAACTATTTTAATAGTTATTCGTTTTTGTTTGGTTGGAGTTGACTTGCTTTTGGGATATAAACCCCAGTACTCCGAATGGGTAATCTGTGGAGCTGTGCCATTGATTTCTTTCTTTTATTTAAGTGCTTATTTATGTACTCTCGGCGTGTGACACGTAGAGTTGTGATCTCCGATATGTAGTCGTCGAGCTTGTTAGATATATCCTTTATGTTTCAGTAGTATAGGTACCTATGTATGACTATAAGCCTCAGTTGTGATCAGCTTTTAAGGAAAACTCTGTGATTTTTATTTCACAATTTTATGAATCACTAACGTCACTAGTCCTATGGGTTAGGAGTGCTGCAATGCACTCGATCATACATCACATTCATCATAGATAAGTGAAATTAAGACCAAGGTATTGGATCCATACGTAAGTCCTTGATGATTGCTTCATACATCCATTCCCTTGGTCTAGGATTCATGTATGAGTCCACCTAGATCTATCCATATGCTTTCCCATTCTAGACAAACCAAACAACGCTCATGCTTATGCCTGGTATAGGCCCAGATCTGTATACGGTACACTGAGACCTAACTTAGGCCCACGAGTTCGCTATGTAAGCCCAACTTAGAGCACAGTCTATGGTAAGACCTGATTTCATTTAAAAGCAGTCGCCTAATCCAACCTCTTGACCTTATCCTTTCCAACCTAGCCTAAACCTTCAGGCCTTTATCTCCTCCCCAACTACACTGCAAGTCATTAACCACTTCCTTCAGCCTATAGCCAATGTTGTTGACCTTTCATTTCCATTCTTTACATAAATAACATTCAACTCCTCTAAACCGTTACCTCATTGATTAGGATAAGAAAAACTACGAAGGCGTATGTGCAGATTTGATAAATCCTGAGTTTACGGTTCTGGGAAGAAGATGGGGAAACTTCACCTATGTGGTTAAGGACAAGGTCAAAGTCTAACCTCTTCCCCGTCCTAATGACAGTAACAGGGAAATGGCTCTATTTATAAAAATGATGGAAAGAATACAAGCCAGGTGGACAAAAGTGAAAAGAAAGTGGAACTTATGAGCACAACACTCCAAAACTTATCATGGACACCCAAAAGGCAGCTAATAAGAAGAAGGGGAAAAGAGGACTTCTTGTTGGATAATTTCGAGTGCAAAATATATATCAGAAGTATACGACTATAGTCATAGTACTTGAGGGTCGTCTCCATAGGGATGAGAATGGGATTAGGCCACGGTCGACTAATTACTAAACTAATTAATCTAAAATTAACCACATGAGTCCGAATCAAGCAATTCAACGAGAACTAATGAACTCAAATTGAGAATAAAATTCTAGCGTCCTGATTCGACCTAGCATAAATATGAACAAATCCAATTAATAACACCCTAAAAAGTGAAAAAACTTATTCTCATCACTCTACTCTAAAATCAAATATCATAACCAAAATAGAAATCAAGATGCATAAAATAAGAAAGAACAAAAATCAATAGAGCTTAGCTTGATGAACTAAATTAAACTAGAATAAGGGATGGGAAAATCAAGCGTCCCAGCCCAACAAACTCTGCCCAGGATCACAAGGCTGCATCCAAACTCTTGAAATTTCAAATAAATATTGCGAATTACACAGCCAACAGCCCATAACAATGAAGGCATGGAAGTTACCAAATTTGTAGAGGATAAATAGGGCCAGGTTGTTCGAATTTCGCAGCCTACAACTAGCAACCGAGCATACATTAATCCAAAAATAATACTGGCTTCTGTCCTCACCATTCCCATACTCCAAGATCACAAATAGGGTGGAATCTCCTTGAAAATGACATTTTAACTTCCAGGAACTAGCAATGAAAAATAGAGGAAGGGGATATCTCGAAATTCCTCAAAGCAACCATAAAAATGTTGCAATTACAGCTGAAAATTGTGATAAACTACCCAAAACAATGAATTAAGCTTTGAATATATGAAATTGTAAGCTAGAAGATCCAAATATGACATTCAAAATCAAAAACGAAAGAATGAAAATCAAACCCTAGCAACTCGAATTAAACTATCAAGAACCCTAAAATTAAACCTAAAAACATAAACTAAACCTAATTGATACCTGGCTTCTAAACTTAATTGATACCTAGCTTCGAGCGACGTAACCCTTTGATTTATACAGCTTCAAGTTGGTTCCTCCCCTTCTCTTGGACTTTCGATTTGGTTGTCATGGATGGTGAAGATGAAGCTTGGGTGTTGCGTTGGCATTAAGAGATGAGGATGGTGGATGAAGACAGAGGTGGTGTGTGCTGGTGGTCTATCAAAGAGAGAGAGAGATGAGAAGGTGGAACTAAGATGGGGCAAGGGTATCAAGGTTGTGGTCCTGATGGACCAAGAGAGAAGAAAGAATATGAGGACTAAGAGGGATGGGGAGAGTGGCACATGATGCATTTGTGGGGGGTTAGTTAGGATTAGGATTTATTTTATTTTTATTTTGATTTTTTCTAGTTCTTAGGTCATGATAGAGTGTGCCAATTCTTCATTTTTGTTCATGCATTTTTCGATTTATGCAACACCTACAATGCAAAATAAAATCAAATAAAAATCTAACAATAACAGTTATTGTGAGCATAAATTAAGCATAAGGGTATTGTATAAATAGCGTATTTTTGGCGCAAACGAATACTCCCACACCAAGATTTTGCTCGTCATCGAGTAAAATAACTAAACTGCTTAAAAAGAAACAAATAATAAAAAAAAGGCTTTTACTTTCGTAGGAATTATGGTTGCATATAGCGTATGCAACAAACCCTTTAAGCCCTTTGATTTTCCAAGTGGACGAGTAAGGTCTCGTGAGGGTTTTGAAGTGAAATACCCACAAAAATCTTTTCAGCAATAAAGGAAAATCTTTTTGATTTTTTTTAGAATCATAAACACATATACAAGTGATGGGGAAGTTATGTGCATAACTTAGGCAATTGCATCACCCTAATCATCAAATCACCAAACTATATACAAATAGAATGCGCAATCAGAAGATATACAAGTCAAAAGAAGCATCCCGACTCTTATTTTTCACCCCACACACAATATGCAGTGATATGTACACCATAGTGCATGTGCTAATGTGTATCAACTCTTATAAATTAAGTTATTAACATCGACGCAATCCCTATTTCCTTGCCTAATTGCTTTCTTTGCTCGCTTTTTTCCATTTTTTTCATTTTTTTTAAGAATAACAACTCACACAGCCTAAACCCACTTGACATACAAATATTTAGGTCTTCCCTAAAAAGGCGTTTTATTCGAATGTGTAAAGCACTTATTTCATTGCCCAAGCAAATGTGAAATCAAGTACAATAGCACATATTTAAGCCAATTAAAGATATAAAATAAAGATAGTGGCCATGACCATTGGCGCCTGGTTTTTATTCACTTTTTAGATTTTTTTTCTTGTGCTCTTTATTTTCTTTCATTTTTCTGGAACATAGAAGACAACTTAGGCAAACAAAAAGTTATCATGTCAACTTGACAACAAGATCCTAAGAATTGATCATAAAGTGAGTAAAATAGCACAAAATCACCCATATGAGACGAGATTATTATGAAAAATCGAATCTACATCCTCAGCTAGATATCTCATCATGCAAACTCTTTTTACGTATAACTCAATGAACTAGCCACATGGGATCACAATCGTCTAAGGAAGCACCCAAATCCTAAAAGAAAAAGAAATTTTTTTTTTATTTTTTTAAAATTGTTAGAAAAATATATGCAAATGTGCACCTCACCCCTACACCAAAGCTTCACAATATCTTCATTGTGGAAACTATGGTGCCACAAGGCAATCGCATATGCTATATAACCGTAAAACCAACATGAATCCACAAGTATACACAAATTAGGACATCACCAACAATCAAAAACAAAACCAAAATCATAAAAGAACCACAATCAAAATCACAACCACAACTAAAACCAAAACAAAGGCAAACACACATATTTACAAAAAACAAAAACCAAAATCACAAAACAAAGCAAAGCAAAAACCAAAACCAAACAAAGCAAATCAAAACTAGACCAAAACACACATATTTACCAAAATAAACACAAAATCAAAACGAAGGACCTACTAAATCACAAATTAAACCAAAAGAAACCTAAAACAACACAAGAGACAAAAGAAAAACAAAATATATAGCCAATAAAACAAAAGAGAAGCACTAATCACCTTTTTATGAAAACATACCACCAATACCCAAAACACAACTAAAACATCCTAAGAAAAACAAAAACACCCAATATAAAGAAGGAACTACCAAATACAAGACAAAACAAACACAAGAGTCATCAAAAGAAAAACAAAACAAAACACAAAATCAAAAATAAAACCACCAAACACAAAAAGGAAAATAAAACACACATAACTAAAACAAAACCAAAATATTGAACGAAAACAAAGTCAAAGAAATACAAAACTCACAAAACCAAGGAAACCAAAAAAAAAAATCCAAAGCATAAAAAATCCTAGATATCTACAACTATTCACAATCCTAGATATCCTCCAGTAACAAGTATTCACAAAATCATGACATAATCAAGGGTCATCATAGCCAACACGGCTCAACAAATCTCAAACTGTTCCTCAAGATTGATCACCCATGCAATCACAATCCTAAATATCCATAACTATGTAGAAAAAGAAAAGAAAACAATCCTAAATATCCACAACTACATACAAAAAGAAAGAAAGAAATGAAAAAGAAGAGTAGGGAAGGGGGTGGAACGATCATGCCATGTTGGGTACCGACTGTACCCAAACTAATGCCTCACTCATATGATGTCAAGGAGGTCCATGGAGCATCGGACGCTCCATCATAACTCACAAGCTGCTACTCGTATCAAAACCCACCCATGTTCGAAGCAACTTACCAAACAATCGAGCACATTCCTCACAAAAATGCAAGTAGTTAGAAACATAAGGTCGAGCCCAAATAAAGTGCATAAAAGTAGTGCAACTCAAGGCTCTCTTGAGCTTATCAAAGCTTGTAGCCCAATCAAAAGAGAGATGTATATATGCAAACTCAGACGCACAAGTCAACGGCCTAACAAAGGCATTATGAATGCATAAACCATCGAGAATGATCTGAATGACTGACATGAAACACAACATCTCTAAAAGGGGAGGTAAGAGGACCAAAGCAAGGCCAATCAAGTGCAATACGACAATCAAAGATCACAGAATGGCTAAAGTCAAGGCTTGCTGTTTAACCTAAAATTATTACATTTTTATATCCTTTATTATCTAATATTTCTCAAAATAAAATATTAAATTAGGATTTTAATATGTTCTTATTTATTTTGTAGGAGTAATGAAATCTGAATAAATTGAGTATAATAGGATTAGAAGAAGCACTATGGATCCAGAAATAAAGCGAAGAGAAGGAAGACAGCCCAATGGCCCACACCCACAAGCCCAATCGCGAGGCCTAGTGGACCAGCTCTCCCATCCCTCTCTCTTTTCTTCTTTTCTTTTTCCTTTCTTTTCTTCCCTTGGGCCGGTCTGCTTTCCCTCTTTTTCTTTTTCTATCTTTCTTGGCCCAGTCTCTCTCTTTCCTTCTTTCCCTTTCTTTCCTTCCCTCTTTGGGCCTGCCACACCCACCGAGCCCAGTTCCTGAATGGGCCAGCAGTGCCCTTCACAGTTTCCCTCCCCCTTCTCTTTGCTCTCTCCTTTCTTCCCAACCTGAGGCCCAAATCCCAGCCCCATCTCTCTCTTCCCTCTTTCTTTCTCCTGCAGGCTAGCCCAATTGTTCTTTCCTTGATCTTGGACCAAGCTGGCAGCTTTTACTTCACTTAATCCCATGCCTAGGTCACGTGATGCTGCCTTCTTCTTGCTCCCCCATCATCCCCCATTGTGTTGCCCAGTAAGTCAAAAACTAACCACCCCGAAACAGAGCACAGAGCATGGCACCCTCTCACCTTCATCTTCCCAGCCGTTACTCCCTCTCCCTCTCTCTCTACTCCTTCATTATCCATCATCATTGCCATCATCAATTCATCAGTTTTGGAGGAGTAATTAAAGAAATTAGGGGATTGAAAGGGGTGTTATTTTTCAGGGCCTTGGATGGAGGGTCGAAGAACAACAGAGGAGCGGAGGGGAGCACAGAGTAGAGTTTCTTGGTAGTTTTAATTTTCTTGAATTCCATTTGATTTCTAGTTTCAAATCTTATTCTTAATTCTCGAATTGGTAGAATCATATCATTTTATTTTCGTATTTGAGCACAAGGTTGGATATTGGTGTTGAATTTGCAAACATTTGTGTTGAAACTCTAAATTAAGGTTTTGTTTTCTTTGCGCTATTTCTCCGGGTTTAGCTTTGCTCCGCTTCATGTTGCTCTGTGTTTGCTCCCCCCTCTGTTTCGTTTGTTAAGAATAAACGAAATAATTGCAGCTAAGTGTTGTGAACTTAACTTATTTACAGTTTGGTGCTCTATTTTTATTTTGGTTTTCCGCCTTTGCAAGTTAGAGCATCTAATTTCATGAATTAATATGGTTTACTTAGTCTCATAATTGGTAGATAACTTTTAAATTAGTTTAGAATTTTTGGTACCCAAAGTTTATAACCCATCTCTGAGGATCGATACTCGTAATTCTTACAACGATAAACCGTACGCTAGCGAAAAATCACCACAAGTTTTTGGCGCCGTTGCTGGGGATGACATTGTGAAATTTGATTACATCGAGTCGTAGCTTAATTATTAGAGTCGTTAGAGTCATTTTCGTTTTATTTTTAGTTGAGTCGTTATTTTTGGTAGTCTAGTTTAGTTTTAATTTTGAATTTAGTTTATATTTTGATTTTGACTTTTCGTTTTTGTCAAGATTAGTTTAATTTTAATTTTTAGATGCTATTCATTGCTAAAAAAACAGTACTAATGTATTTTGTTTTTGTGCATTGAAAGAAGCAAAGTAGAACTGATCCAGAAATATTTAAAATGCAGATTTTTTACCAATTTTTTCACTCTGTTCGAATTTTCTGAGCAAATTCTAGTGTGACTTTTGCTATTTTGATATTTTTTCTAGATGATTTTTCTGTGAATTTTGGACTTAATAATCTGTTTATATTTTTCTGCACTACTCGGGCACAGAAAAAAAATTTGAGAAAAATTATATTTATGTCCCTTGTGATTGTTGGATTTCGTTGTGTATTTAGTTGTAATTTTAGGAGTCTTTTTTTCTGTTTTAAAATTTATTTTTAGAATTAGGTTGTTTAGGTGTAGTTTTATTTATTTTTAGTTTCTTTGTGTTTGTGCTTTTGTTTGGGTTTTGCTTATTTTCTGTTTGTAAATTGTCCTGAGTTTTGATTCACTCTTTTTGTTTTGTTTTGCCATTTGTGGCTTTAAAGAAAAGAAAAGACAAAAAAAATAGAAAAACCAAAAGAAAAAAAGTGCCAAAAAAAAAAAGAAACGACCAAAAATAGAACCATTGGTGAGGGTGTGAGATTTATATGACTGGTTGGGTAAGAAATCCTAAAAATAATCGACTTTTTAGGAGTGAGCCTGACCCCGAGATTGAATTAACACCTGAATCTGAATCCAAGCCTAGAACCAAAGAAATGGCACAAGAAAGATCTTTGAGTGATATCTTTTATTCTCCTATGACTGCTTTATCATCTTGTTTTACTATACCAGACCTTGGACCGAATGTTACTTTCGAATTGAGGCCTCATTATACTCAGATGCTCCCTAAATTTACTGGTTTAGAGGATGCTTATTTATTTTTGAGGGAATTCGAAGAAGTATGTTCTATGATACATTTCCCTAATATTCCCATTGATGTTGTGTGAATGAAATTAATTCCTTTTGCTTTGAAAGATTCTGCTCAACATTGGATGTATGGCTTGGCTACTAATTCTATTGCTTCTTGGAATGATTTTGTACGATTGTTCTTAAGAAAATATTTTCCTAATACCAAGACTGTTAAGCTGAAGAATGAGATTGATCAATTTGTGCAACGCGATAGGGAATCATTTTGGAAATATTTTGATAGGTTCAAAAATTTACTGGCCCAGTGTCCCCTTCATGGTTTAGACCAAGCATGTTTATGTCAGATTGTTTATGAAGGACTAGACCAATAAACTAGAACTATGGTAGAGTCCATGTGTCAGGGTGGCTTTTTTTCTAAGAGCGTCATAGCTACTTGAGAATTTTTAGAGGACTTAGCTGAGAAGACCATGCAATAGAAACTGCTCGTGATGACAGTCTAAGTTCTATGATTTCAAGGGGTGGGTTGCATTCTATCTCTGATGTAAGTCACTTAGAGTCTAAGATTGCTGTTCTGAAAAACATGTTAAAGGGGCTGTCTCCCCAAATGCCCAGATGCCTAAGACTTCTACTGTGTCTTGTTCCCACTGTTAGGCCTTAGATCATTCCTTAAGTGCTTGTCCTTATTTTGCTCATCAATTAGCAACTGGACAAGAGCAAGCGAGTATGGCCTTCCAAAGACCAAAGAACGACCCATTTTCCCTTATTATAATCCAGGGTGCAGGAATCACCCTAACTTTTCTTGGAGTAATAGACCCTATGTTGCAATTCCTAACTCCCAACCTATTTCCCATCCTCCCAATTCTTTTCAGGGATAGGCTTTTCCAGGTGCGCCCAATGCACCTAGACCTCCACCACTTGTAACTCAAGCTCAACCTCCTCCCAGTTACACTGATATTGATAGAATGGAGAGGAGAATTAATAGTAATGGAGAGAGAATGATAAGTGCTAATATGGAGAAAATGATGTGAATGATGATTGAACAGTTTTCCCAATTAGCATCATCTTCTAGGGAGCCAGGTACTTTTCTAAGTCAACCTGAGGTGAACCCTAAGGGTCACACTTGTTCTTCTTCTGGTATCCCTAATGAGCCTGTGAGGAAAGTAAGTGCAGTGATATCTCTCCGTTTTGGTTAAGAGATTGATAACCAAGTTAAAGTCCCAGTGAGCCCTGCAAGTATCCTCACTAGTTCTTTCAGAATTCTTCTTCTTCTTCTTCACCTCTAGAGACTGGCTCACCCAGTAAGCCAGATGATGCCACTGATGGTATCTCCAATGATTCTAATTCTCACTATTCTCCAGAGTCGCTGTCGAAGGATGAAGAGCTTAAAGAGAAAGACTCCTCTGATTCAGTTGACCCTTCTCCTCCTAAGGGTTCTTCTTCTTCTTCTCCTTCTTCTTTTGAGAAAGTCTATATGCCTTTACCTCCTTTTTTCCATAGGCTTAAGAAGAAAGACTAAGCTCATGTTGACAAGATGAGGTAGACCTTCTCTCAAGTCAAGATTAATATTCCCTTACTCGATATAATTCAGCAGATGCCTCCATATGTTAGATTTTGAAAGGATTTGTATACAACCAAGAGAGCCACTAGTGCCCCTGAAAAAGCTTTCTTAGCTTCTGGCACTAGTTCTATCCTTTCTCACCAGATCCCAGTGAATTATAAGGACTCCGGATGTCCTACTATTTCTATAGTTATAGGGAATTAGCTTATTCATAGAGTTCTGCTCAATTTAGGGTCTAGTGTCAATTTGATACCCTTCACTGAGTATGAGAGGTTAGGGTTAGGTGAGCTGAAACTTACCAAGATGATCATTCAATTGGCTAATAGATCAACCAGGTTGCCTAGAGGTATTATTGAGGATGTGCTAATTAGAGTAAGTGAATTTATTTACCTAATGGACTTTGTTGTAATTGAGACAGAGAAGGTGTCAAATTTGGCTAATCAAGTCCCTGTGATTCGAGGGCATTCTTTCTTGACCACCGCCAATGCCCTTATTAATTACAGGAATGGAATGATGAGACTGTCTTTTGGCAGTATGACTATTGAATTGAACATCTTTAACATGCAAGGACAGCCCTCTGGATTTGATGATATGGAGTTTTCTACTCTTCACTGGGTGAAGATTCTGTATTTGATGATGCTTTTGATGACATGTTTGCTGCTGAGTATGAGTCCTTTTCTGTGAATGATGAGCCTGAATATGATATGTTCGAGTTTGATGACTTCTGCTCTAGTGCTAATTGCTTGCTCACCGCTGTTTCTGAATCCATGCATGAATCTGTTTCCCCTCCTCCTCTTGAATTGAAGCCTCTTCCTGACTCTCTTAAGTATGCATTCTTAGGACCCGATGAATCTATACCTGTCATTGTTGTTTCTGACCTAAACCGAGACCAAGAGGACAAACTCATTGCCTTACTTAGAGAGAACAAAGAAGCCATAGGTTGGACCTTAAGGGATATTAAGGGTATTAGTCCTTCCGTTATGCAACATAGAATCCATTTAGAGGACAATGCTAAACCCTACTGAGACCACCAAAGGTGTTTGAACCCAACTCTTCAAGAAGTAGTTAGGAAGAAAGTATTAAAGTGGCTGGACCATGGGATCATTTACCCAATTTCTGATAGTGAGTGGGTTAGCCCTGTTCAAGTTGTTCCTAAGAAGACCTGTATTATCGTCATTAGGAATGATAAGAATGAGTTAGTCCCAACTCATGTCCAAGCTAGGTGGCGTGTGTGTATCGATTATAGGAAATTGAATGCTGCCACTAGAAAAGACCATTTCTCCCTTCCTTTCTTGGACCAAATGTTAGAGAGGTTGGCTGGACATTCGTTCTACTGCTTTTTAGATGGATATTCTGGCTATACCCAGATCTTTATTGCTCCTGAGGATCAGGCGAAGATAACGTTTACGTATCCATTTGAGACATATACCTTTAGGCGAATGCCGTTTGGACTGTGCAATGGCTCTACTACCTTTTAACGTTGCATGATTTTTATTTTCTCAGATTTAGTTGAACACTACTTGGTCATAGATGACTTTTCTGTGTTTAGATCTTCCTTTGATGAATGTTTGTCCAGTCTGAGAAAAGTGTTGGAAAGGTGTAGGGAGAAAATTTTAACTTTGAACTGGGAAAAGTGTCATTTTATGGTCAATAAGGGAATAGTCCCAGGCCACATCATTTCTAAAGATGGGATTGAAGTAGACAAGGCTAAGACTGATTTAATTGCCAATCTTTCCCCTCCCACCTATGCGAAAGAGGTAAGGTCCTTTCCTGGACATGCTGGCTTCTATTGTCGATTCATTAAGACTTTAGTAAGATAGCAAAGCCCTGGATCAACTTGTTAGCTAAGGAGGTGCCATTTTACTTCTCTAAGGACTGTCTTCTGGCCTTCTCTAAGTTTAAGGAAGCCTTGACCTCTACTCCCGTTCTCCATCCTCCCACCTGGGGAGAACCATTTGAATTGATGTGTGATGCATCTGATTATGCTGTTGGGGTTGTTTAGGACAGTGTGTTGATAAGAAGCCCCATGTCATCAATTATGCTAGGCACACTCTAAATGATGCCCAATTGAACTATACTTTTACTGAGAAAGAATTTTTGATTGTGATATTTGGTTTTAAAAAGTTTAGACCTTACCTGATTGGGTCTCATGTGATTATCTATACTGATCACTCTGCTCTTAAGCATCTTCTTTCTAAGAAGGATACTAAACCGAGACTGGTGAGATGGATCTTGCTTTTGCAAGAGTTTGATTGTGAGATTAGGGATAAGAAAGGCTCTGAGAACCTTGTAGCTGACCATTTATCTAGGATCCTCTATGATAGAGAGAGTAAGTCAACTATTTCTGAATGCTTCCCTGACAAGCAATTGTATGCCGTCCACCCTAATCCTTGGTATGCTGATATTGTGAACTATCTAGTTGCTGGTAGGATCCCTTAGGGTTGGACCAAGAATGATACAGATAGGTTCTTCCATCTCGTGAAATTCTTTATTTGGGATGATCCTTATTTGTTTAAGTACTGTGCTGACCAAGTCTTTAGGAGGTGTATTCCCGACAATGAGGTGAGGAGTGTCCTTTCTTTTTGTCATGAACAGGCATGTGGGGGGCATTTTAGTGGAAGGAAGACTGCAGCCAAAGTTCTTCACTGTGGATTCTACTGGTCCACTTTATTTAGGGATATTTTTGAATACTGTAAGAGTTGCCCTAGGTGCCAGCAGTTGGGTAGAATAAGCAGGTGGGATATGATGCCATTGAGTCCTATCATTGTGGTGGAGATTTTTGATGTGTAGGGAATAGATTTTATAGGACCATTTCCATCATCTTTTGCGAATGAGTATATTCTGTTAGCTGTGGATTATGTCTCTAAATGGGTTGAGGCCATGCCTTCCAGGACTAATGATGCTAAGGTTGTTGTGAAGTTACTTAGGGAGCACATCTTTGCTAGATTTGGCATGCCCTGAGCTATTATTAGTGATCAGGGGCCCATTTCAATAATCGGTCTTTTGATGCCTTGCTGAAAAGGTATTTCATAATCCATAGGCTTGCTACCCCCTATCATTCCAAACTAGTGGCCAAGTTGAGGTGTCCAATCAGCAGATTGAACAAATTCTAGAAAAGACAGTGAGCTGAAATAGGAAAGATTGGGCCGACAAGCTTGTTGATGCTCTTTGGGCTTATAGAACAGCTTTCAAAACTCCCCTAGGTATGTCACCCTATAGGGTTGTTTATGATAAGCCTTGTCATCGCCCAGTTGAGATTGAGCATAGAGCTTGGTGGGCCATTAAAATGCTCAACTATGACTTGACTGAGGCCGATGAGGAGTGCAAACTGCAATTGAGTGAGCTTGAGAAGATATGAGCTGAAGCATATGAGAGTGCTCGATCTTACAAAGAGAGAGCTAAGTTGTTCCATGATAAACACATTCTTAGGAAAGAGTTTGCTCCGGGAATGAAAGTACTCTTGTATAATTCTGAGCTTCATTTGTTTCCAAGAAAATTGAGGTCCCGATGGACGAGTCCCTACATTGTCTCACGAGTTTTTCCTTATGGTGCAGCTAAAATTCAGGATCTAGAGAGTAGCGCTCAATTTAAGGTGAATGGCCAACGACTGAAGCAATTTTTGGAGTTGCCCGGCAAGGAGGATGTGAAGTGTCTAATACTCCATGATCCGAGTTCTAATCTGTAATGGTGTAAAGATAGCTCGGGTGTACTTAGCACCCGACCTGGTTCCTTTTCATCCCTTCTTTCCTTTTCTCTTTTTCTTCTTTTTCCTTTCCCTTTTCTTTTTGTATAGGTGGTTGTTTTTCTTTTGTATTGCACATTTTGCGTCATGTCCTTTTTATTTTTGAGTCTTCTTTTTATTTGTTTCTTTTTAGGTTTTATTTTGGGTTTTATGGTTCCTTCCACTCCCAATGAGGGCATTGTGAGATTTAGGTGTGGGGGTGAGGTAAGTTTGAAAAATAAAACCTTAAAAAAACATTGAAAATTTTGAAAAATCCCAAAAAGTTTTTTTTTGTTTTTGAGAAAGTTTAGTACTGTTTTGATCAACTTAAATGCCCTGTACTTTCATTGTTAGCCTGTATATACGCATGATGTGCATGTTAGATCTCCATCATCGGTGTGTCATTCTTAACCCTAATTCTAACCCCATTTCTTCATTATCGCTGTGTGATCCAATCCCTATTTATTTCATCCTCATTGTCTTAAGGTCTTAGTTTTCCATGATCGGCTCACCCACTTGTTTTAGACATAATTACTATGATTTTTGTCATGAAAAACAAAAAAAAAAGAGAAAAAAAATGAATGGAAAAAAAAGGAAAAAATGGTGAAAACAAATGGAAAAGAACCCTTTTAGGCATACGCTACTAGGTATTACCCTTTGAGGCAATATTGCTACTGGAAAAACTTACTTCCTATGTTGATAAGTCAATAATGTAATTTGTGTCAGTCAAGTGGAGTTGAATTTGATTGTGGTAAACCTGAGCCCTAAGATGATGATACACTTGCACGCGAGCACTGGGATGGATTCAAGGTTTTGATGTGCAGTTGGGTGAAAAATTAGTGCTTTGATATCATTCATGGGATAGAGAGTCTTGATGTGTACATTTTGTTTATATGCAGGCCAATATCTTTGCCACATGGGTGATTTAGTTTATGAGAATGTATATATCTTTCCCCATGTTGTACATGTTAATTTTTGAAAACAAAAAAACCGAAAAGATTTTTAAGTTTCTGTTTATGTTTTCTTTTATAGATTTTGTGGGTATATCTTCTGAAACCCTCACAAAACCTTACTCGTCCAGTTAGGGCAACCTAGGGGTTTAAAGGGCTTATTGCACATGCTAAGTGCAATCGTGATTCCTACAAAAGTGAGTTAGGGTTTTGTTTTACTTTATTCTAGGAGTTTTAGTTTTGTTTTACTCAAGGACGAGCAAAACTTCCGTGTACGTCTGCATCTCAAAGTAATCCTCGAGTCCATCTATGCTCTCATCATCAAGAGTCTGATCTAAACAAGAATTATCAAGCACATAAGTATCAAACTCTACAAAAGTAGACTTAGGAGGGTCTAAAGAAGGGAGAAAATAGTGAAGGGGAGAAAAAAAGAGGGGAAATAGAAGGGGTGGGAGCTAAGTTAAGGAGAGACTCATCAAAAATGGGATCAATAAGCTCATCAAGGCGTGTAACCTCACTAAAACCTGCATCAGAAGTCTCATCAAGAGAATGCTCATCAGAAAAGATATCCTCTGATTCAAGAATATGCCACACTAACTGTCAAAACTATCATCA
>NCQT01110680.1:14087-26332 GCA_002740465.1 Stenocereus thurberi
TACAATACTTGAAGTGATGTCATGAACACCCAAGGTAATGAAATCTCGAAGCATTCTTCGTTGATCTCCTCCACCTCCTGCCATTTTAGGGGACGTGTCTCAAGCCTTAAGCTTTTGTTCGTCCAACTTTAGTTTCTTCTGCCTCGAAGGAAAAGTCCTCTCTATCACTGGATCAAATTTGAAAGAGAAGGGACTTTGCATAAAAGTGAGGAAATCCTACAAGCACCACCACAACCACGACCAAAGATAATAAAAATAACAAAGAAAAAGAAAGCGCTTAGTCAATCTATAAAGGACTAACTCAATATTTGACAAGTTGGTCCCCGGCAACAGTGCCAACACACCGTAAGGGTACAGGTGTTGTAATTTAGATTAAATATCATTCCCATAGAGACCACTGCAACCTATTGAGTTTAGTCATTCTAAAATGCTAATCAAATTAAGTGTTGAGTTTGGATATTTTTCTAAAACTAATCTATTGCTAGAAGAATGCTATTTGCTAATTTAAGACTTCTATTAGTTATAAACGCCGAGAAGATTTATGTCACCAACAATGAATTAGATCTGATAAATTATGTATATGCTTTATTCTAATTTGGAGGAATCAAAGGATAACATTCATACATAATTCAAATATTTCTTTCAAAATAAAATGAATTATTTAGACTAATCTAATCATCATTCTTTCAAAGGTACTTGATTTAGTCCAAATTAAGGGTCTAGATTATCAATTTTCTTCTCAAAGCTTTCTCTTAAAAATTACTATGTCAAATCCAATCTTGTCAATCCAATAGTGGATTTTTCCTTTTAGTACTTCACCCAACTATTTAATAATTTGTAAGCAAATTTGGCATAAATTACTCACAATGTTCACAGCCCAAGATGGATTAAAACATCCAAATAGGTAGAGCACAATATTGATAAAAATGAAGAATCTAACTCCATTGTTTGGCTAACAAATCCCTAGACTAGAAAAGACCCACTCACACATGATTATTAAACTAACAAAAGGGATTAAACTAAACATCAAAACAACACAGAACAATTCTTATGGAGTTTAAAGAGTAAAGGAAAAGAAGATTCTCAGCAACAATGGAGTTTTTTGTTATTCTTCAATCTTCAAGTCTCCAACTTGCAAATTGCCTCTCTTCAAATCTTCTTCTTGCTACAAGAATGATAAAAACACTAAGGAATTTGAGCGATTTTTGGGAGAGAATAGTTAGGCTGTATTCTCTACAATCGAACACACCTAGATATAGCAGCCACCTAGCATTCTCAGCCACAAGTCAAGGAAAACAAACAATTACAGCTATTATAGGCCTGCCACAGACCGTGTCCTTTACCACAGATAGTTCGCGGAGGCCTCTGTCTTGGTTGTTCCTCGTTCTTCTTTCTCTCCACGGACATAGTGGCTGGTGGGCATCCATGGTGAGTTTGGGGTGTAAATTATAACATAAGGCTCACAAATTTCCTAAGAGTACAACAAAATGGCCCAAAAAATGACATAAACTTTAAACACTTATTAATAATCAAGCGAGGACAGTTATACCTCTGCACCCATCTCATTCACTCTCTTCATTTTTCAATTGTACGATGGGTTTGCGTGTCTTTTTCAGACTTTGTTTTGATGTAGATTTCAGAACCCCTAGTTCTCTTTCTTATTCTATTTTTTCAATTTTGCTTTTCTTTTCTAGATTTTTCTTTGCAAGTTTGGTATCAAAACCCTAGTTTTTCTCTTTGTTATTAATCCCAATGTAGGTTACACTTTTGTAATTGGTTTTTTTTTTTCTGCAATTACTGTATTGATTTGTTAGTCCTACATTAGTGCCTTTGCTCCATGATTTTATTTGCTTAGTATTATGAGTGTTTTCATTAGGTTTATTAGTGTTATTAATTGATGTATACCAAGCCTCAAACCAACTCTTGGCAACACCCTCATCTATACCAAAGTTCAAGCTAGCATTCCTTGGTCATGACGGTTTCAACTTGGTTTCTCACCATCCAAACGATGCCCAACTAGGGGGATCCTTACTTCTTTGAGAAGCCTAGGGAGTTAACTTTAGGATATTTGATAAAACCCCGATTTAGGTTACATTATAATTCCCTAAAGTGAGAAAAACCCCAACTACTATAGTGCAGGTTTTTATTCTTGAAATTGCTGAATTTAAGTTGAGTTTAAATACTATCTAACGAAGTCCAATCAATAAAACCTGAGTTTTACTAATCCGCAAGATGTCGATTTAAGCTCCATGCGCTAAAATTTGTCATTTGATTTAAAATTTGGAAGAAATGGCCTAAATATGTGGGGTGCCCACAAAATTTTAGTTTTAGAGTAATATGGGATTTAGCTTTAATTGAGGAAGATATAGCTTTAATCTTTGAGATCACTTAGCATAAAGTATTTCTGTACATATCAAGAAAGATGTGCCAAGTGGCAGGACCTCCATTGGCATAGTAGAACCTTCTACCTAGACTTAGCTTGAGTTGAAATATAAATGAAAGACAAAAAGGCCATCTTCTCTCTATACCTCTACATCTTTATCTCTTAAATTAATAGTGGTGATGTAACACCCTTACCCCCTAGGGCTATTGATGTTAACAATTTCTTAATTTCTAGAATGAAACGGATAGAATTCTACCTAAAAATTAACCATATCCCAGGCTTAAAGCCTTACATTTAATCCTTACAATAAAGAAAAACATAAAATATATGTTCACAAGCTCAACGGCCATACATCGAAGATCACAACTCTACGGCCCACATGCCAAGAGTACACCAAGTATAAGGTACAATAATAAAGAAAGAAATAAGAGATACATTTCGACAGATCACACGTTTGTAACATTGGGGTTTAGATCCCAAAAATAACTAACTTAAACTAAAAATATGATTGACTAATCTAATGGTTGGCCCACACGGGAATTTAGAGTAACTTCTAGCTATTGTACAGATACACGAACTATACCAATTAACTTACGTATGCATAATAATCTATGAATACATTATATTACGCTTTAATACTCATGATTCTACATATATAAGAGCTTAATTTCTTTTTCTAAAGTGAAAGGGGGTTCCAACACGGTCTACGTGAAATGCCTTCTACCTGTCATATCAAAAACCTAGGGAAAATGAGAATATAGAGTGGATGAGCTACCACACACTCAATGAGTGTTTCTTAACTCCGTAAACAAAGTAGCTACAAGTAATACCAATAAGCAGCAAGTACATCACATTTGTACTATTATTATTGTATTAGACAAGTATGACTTCAAAAGAAAACTCCATCTTCTAATATAAACGAATCAGCTAATATCAATGGCCACCCTTTAGCATCTATAGCGCGCCTCACTTCCAAGTTTAGGACCCGATTTATAGGTTTTGGGTGTGGTTTTGGATGCTCTAGAACCTAAAATTTTCCTTCTTTACTCACTCCCAGAAATAGTTTCAAATCAGCTTCCCCTGGACCAGTTTTTACTACTTCCAGCTATCATTTCTACTGCTGCTCTACATCCAAGCTGCATACAAGCCGGTGGGGGTTACCACTGCTAGTGCTGGCTGTCCTTGGCCGCCCCGCACGTCCTCTCTCTCCCCCCTCTCTGTGTGTGTATGTGTATGTGTGTGTGGGGTTCCTAGGGTGTTGCAGAGGGTGAGGCAGCAGACCGCCCCCTTCTGCTAGTTTCTCTCATGCCCAGAAAGGGCTTTAGCCCCCCCTTTTACTCATAATCCTTTTTTTTTATCTACTAACTCAAGAGCATGAAATAATTAGGCCTATAGCTAATCCCACAAGTTCTTGTATCTGTTGGTTCAATCAATTCCACTAATCTTGCTTGGTTTAATTCTTAAGTATTTACTAAATTTTTGCATTCACCTAATAAGTCACGATCTTAAGAAACTAGATTTAATAAAACTACTCACTTTGTTAAACACACAATTATTAACCTAATGTGGCTAATAAAATTATTAATCTAAACAGTTAGCCCCATATTAAGAGCCCCAGCTATTACAGGTTATTAGAGTCTTTCCTTTAGAATTCTTCTATTGTCGGTAAAAGCCTTTAGGAGAGGAATTTGATGGGAAGTAATTAATCTGATGTTAAGATCTCGTCTTGGGTACAAATTTCACAATCTTATTGATTGTTTGAGATTGAACTCTAAGAAAGATCACAAGGGAACTTGAGCACATGAAGGGTTGCGAACAATGAAACCCTTACCATCGAAGTTATGATATTAATCCTGTTGACATCGTATACTCATCTTCTACTCCTCCTCTCATGAAGACTTTTTTTTTTTGGTGCAGTCCTCTCATGAAGGCTTTGATGATGATGAGAAAAAAGGAGCCAGAAGAAGAGGGCATCCAAGGGATCAGCTTAGAAACTTCAGGATTGAACCTCTAGAGTCTGATAGAAACCTCAATCTAGAAGACTGATCTTTGAGCTTAAAGAATATAATGATAAGAAGACTTTCAAACTGGCCATTCTGAACATGAAAGGATATTCATCCTTGTCTTATAAGAACTTAAAGAGGAATAGAGCAAGGGAGCCAAAGACTAAAATGAAGACTTTGTCCAAGCCCAAAAAACACACGGACAAAAGGTTCCTACCACCCTCCTATGAGCAAGAGCTCTACCCCAAGATCACTTCTCTTAGCCAAGATAGCCTCAAAGTTGAAAACTATATTAGAGAGTTTGAATGACTCTAAATGAGGGTCGGATTTAATAAAGATCTTGGCCTTAAAATAGCTAGATTCAAAGGTGTATCCACCAACATAGCTAACAAGGTAGACTTGTAACCTTATCTCTCATTTGATGATGTTTGTAATCTAACAACTACGATTGAGAAACAACTTAAGGCAAGAAAACCTTTCCTTACCCTTTGTACAAATTGGTCTCCCACCTCAACTAAGGGCTTATCCCAAGATCAAGACTACCCTAATCCACACTAAGACCGTAGATAATCATAAGGCATTGCTACTGAGCCTCCAAAGAGATTGGAAGGAAAGAAATGATTCAAGCATCATGGCTATACTCACTTCTAAGCTAATTGCCCAAATAAGAAGACTCACACCATTAGAGAGGTAGCAAAGATCTAAGCTCTCCAAGTAGAGGCTAGTTGAAAGTTTGAAGAAGAAGATGGTACTTTAGTCACTCTGATTATGGGTGAACTCTTGGCAATTTGAAGGGCACTCCATATCAAAGAGGGTCCTTGTGAGCCAAGACAAAGGTAGCAAATTTTCTAATGCTAGTGTACCATTTACGGCAAGTGTGTGAGCTCATCATTCATAGTGGAAGTTACAGCAATATGGCCTTCATAACTCTCATCTACAAGCTCTAACTACTAGCCAAGGTGCATCTAACTTGCTACACTCTTCGATGGTTCAAGCAAGGAAATGAGGTAGTTGCTTCTAGATAAGCTCTTATTTTATTCTTGGTTGGACCACATAATGGTGAAGTGCTATGTGATGTACTTCCAATGGATGCTGGTCATTCGTTTCTTGATAGCCCTTGGTTGTTTGATAATCATGTGATTCACTATGGGCATGCCAGTAGTTATGCATTCAAACACAAGAGTCACAAGCTTACTTTAACCCCATTATCTCCATATAAACCTCTCAAATGTCAACCGGGAAATGGAAGTGAGAAAAGTCTATATATAAGTGAAACACAAGTGAAGAGAACCATAAGTAAAAGCAAGCCCTTATTTGCTTTACTTATGGTAGAATTAAACACAAGTAAGGTAGTGAAACCTAGATAGACTCTAGCTGAATCACTATTAAGAGAGTTTAAGGATGTATTCCCTGATTATTTATCACCCAGACTCCCTCTCTTAAGAGGAATTAAGCACCAAATTGATCTCCTTTTGAGTGCTCCTTTTTTTAACAGGTCAGCTTATTGATGTAATACTAATAAGTCAAAGGAACTAAAAAGGTAAGTCCAAGTGTTGCTTGACCATGGGCAAATTAGGGAGAGCTTGAGTTCTTATTAGTTCGCATGCTTTTGGTATCTAAAAAAGATGGGACTTGGCATGTATACTGACTCTAGGGCCATAAACAACACTACCATTAGGTTCCCAATTCCTTGATTGGATGATATACTTGATGAATTGCACGAGTCTAAGGCCTTTTCCAAAATTAACCTTAGGAGTGGATATCACCAAATTAGGATAAAAGAGGGTGATGAATGGAAAATCAGTTTCAAGACCAAGTATAGGTTATATGAGTGGCATGTCATGCATTTTGGTTTGTCTAATGCTCCTAGCACCTTAATGAGCCTTATAAATGAGGGTTTGAGGCCATTCCTTAAGAAGTTTAATGTGATATATTTTAATGACATTTTGGTGTATAGCCATGATAAGCACCTTTCTCAAGTCTTTCAATTTTTCATATAACAAAAATTGTATGCTAAACTTGAGAAATGTGACTTATTCTGACCTCAAGTTATTTTTCACGGCTACATTATCTTGGTAGAGGGCACACAAGTGGATGAGTCTGAAGCTGAAGCCTACTAGAGTTGGCCCGTGCCCACCTCAATTATGGAAGAGAGAAGCTTTCATAGCTTAGCGTCTTTCTGTCAATAGTTCATCAAAAATGGCAGCTCTATCATGGCTCCTTTGATCGAGTGCATGAAGAAGGTAAGTTTTAAATGGACAAAGGCCGCCCAAAGAGCCTCTGAAACCATCAAAAGCAAGTTATGCTTGACTCCTATTTCGAATCTCGCCAACTTTCAGTTCCTTTTGTGATGTTAGCAGTGTTGGCATTGGTGTGGTCCTTAGCTAAGCCAAACAACCCTTGGACTATTTTGATGAGAAGTTTAGTGACCCCAAACTCAACTACTCCACTTATGACAAAGAAGTTTTATGCTATCATTTGAACTCTTACACTTTGGAGTCACTACCTCAAGCTAAAGTCATTTATGATACATTTGGATCACAAGGCCTTCTCTTTCATCAATGGACAAGTTAAGCTCAATTCAAGGCATGCCAAATGAGTGGAATTTCACCTATCATTTTCTTTCACTTACAACATGGTGGCTGATGCACTCTCAAGAAGATACACTCTACTTTCTACTTTAGAGGCCAAAACCTTAGGATTTTACACCATCCATGAACTCTACAAGGAAGATAAAGATTTCTGATGAAGATTTCTAATGAATTATTACAAATCCCAAGGACCATGACTCCTATATCTTGTAAGATGAGTTTCTCTTTAAGCACAACAAGCTATGTGCTCCTAAGGGCTCTCTAAGGAAGTTACTAGTGAGAGAGGCCCATGGTGGTGTATCGGGAGTTTGTTTCAGCATTAACAAAACAATTGAGACCTCAAAAGAGCACTTTTATTGGCCTCAGATGGCAAGTGATATTTATAAAGTTATTTCCAAGAGTGTCATATGCCATAGAGTCAAGAGCACCTTCCATTAAATGTTGTACATTCCAATTCCAACACCAGATATCCCTTAAGAAGATGTAGGTATGGATTTTATTTTGGGTCTACCAAGAACCTATATAGGGCATGATTTTATCATGGTTGTGGTTGACTGGTTCTCCAGGATAGTTCACTTCATTCCATGTTGCAGGCATTAGGATACTTTTCACATTGCTTATCTATACTGTAAAGAGGCTATCAAGCTACATGATATGCCAAGAAGTATTGTCTTCGATACGGACCCCAAATTCCTTTCTCATTTTTAGAGATGTTTATGGAGATTGTTAGGAACCTAACTCTTATTTAGCACTACTTATCACCCTCAAACTACTGGGCAAATAGAGGTTGATAACTGGACTCCATGTACTCTCCTTAGAGAATTAGTGAGTACAAACTTCAAGGAGTGGGATTTAAAGCTTCTTTATGTTGAGATTGGTTATAGTTAGGCTCTTACTTATGCTATATCCCATTCTCCCTTTGAAGCTTGTTGTGAAGTCAATCCTCTTACTCCAATAGACCTTTTTTCTCTTCCTATTAAGCATAGGTCGAGTTAAGGCCTAAGAGAGAGCTAAGAAAAATAAAGAAGCTCCATGAGCAAATTCGCTCAAATAGAGAAAGTTAATGCCTATTACAAGGCTAGAGTAAACAAGCACTGAAAGCCCATGGTTTTCAACCTAGGAGATTTGGTACAGTTGCACCTAAGGAAAAGAGATTCGCTTTTAAGAGGCAAAACAAATGGATCGAGGAGAAGGCCCTCTTAAGGTTCTTGAAAGGATTAGAGACAATGCCTACATGTTGGCCGGGAGACATAAATGTGACTTCCACCTTCAATAAGGGTGATCTNNNTCCTTGTGTGGAGGACGACTTTAAGGATTTGAGGGTAAATCCTTCTCAAGAGTAGGAGCCTGATGCACACCAAGCCCCAAACCAACTCTTGGCTACACCCTGTTTCATGGCAAAGTCCAAGCTCACCTTCCTCTGTCAAGACGGTCACCGTTCCAGCACCTCACATGGTTTTGACTTAGTTTCTCACCACCCAAGCGATGTCCAATTGGGGCAATCCTTACTTCTTTGGGAATCTTAGGGAAATAGATTTAGGAAAATGCAATAAAATCCCAAATTAGATTGCACTTTAATTTCCTAAAGTGGTAAAAACCTCAACTCCCAGTGTAGGTTTTTATCTACAAAATTACTGCATTTGGATTAAGTTTAAATCCCACCTAACAAAGTCCAATCAATGTAAACCTGAGTTTTACTGATTCCTAAGATGTTTATTTTATCCCTATGTGCTAAAAGTACGCATTAGATTTCATATTTGGGAGAAATAGCCCAAATATTTGGATTGCCCACAAAATTGCAGTTTTGGAGCAATATAGGATTTGATCTTAATTAAGGAGGATACAACTTTAACCTTTGAGATTATTTAGCAGGGGTGATTCTACACACATCAAGGAAGATGTGCCAAGTGGCAAGACCCTCATTGGTGGAGTAGAACTTTCTAGAAGCTTCCTAGAAGGTGGGGAATAAATCGTGGAAAAATATAGCTCATCTTGATTGTAATCATCTTAACATTTAAAATTATTCTTCTAGTATATTTTATAAGCCACCTAATGTCCCACTTGTTGCACTAACGTAATAGCTAATCCCATTAATTTTGGATATTTGTGAAACTAATTACATCTATTTATACTCAGCTTGGGTTGAATTATGAAATGAAAGGCAAAAATGTCATTTTCTCTCTAAATCTCTACATCTTTATCTCTTAAATTAAGAATGGTGACCAGAGTCTTTCATTTAAAAGTATTTTTTAGTGGCTAAAATCCTTTAGGAGAGAAATTTGGTGGAAAGTAATTAATTTATCTTTTAGACCTTATCTTGGGCACAAATTTCATAGTCTTATTGATTGTTTAAGATTGAACCCTAAAAGAAGCATCCTTTGGTTGTGACTATTTCCTTGTTACATTGCTCTTGGGAGTTTAAAGATCCATCGTCATCATTATGGCTAGTAAAATAGTCAGAAGTGCATAAATGTTATCAATTAGTATTAGTTTAAAGTGGTTAGTCCGGTTAGTCCTACTCATGTACATATCTTTTCGTTTATATTTTCATTGAGTGGATTAATTAGCTTTTGATAATTTTGTAGGTTAAGTGGTAGTGTAATTTATCCCCATCCTTGTGAAGACGACCTAGAAATACCACCACGAAAGTCATGTTCTTGATGCAATAGTTTTACACCAAAACATCATGAAATAGTTTTTGGCGTCGTTGCTAGGGACGACGGCATGAGGTTATGCCATATTTTCCTTTTATTTTATCATTTCTTATTAGTTGCATATATTCTAATTTTGCTTTGCTTATTTATTTCTTAGTGGTGACTTATTTTGGTTTATTTCTTTTAAAAAATTCAAAAAAGAAGAAAAATCAAAAATTAAAAAAATCGGAAAATTTCAAAATCCCTAACAAATTGGAAATTTTGAAATTTTTAAAAATATGACAATTTCACGCTTCCCTCAATATGAGCATCAAGTATTTTGGCAAAATTTTTCAATTTTTATTGAGTGACTTTCATGCTTGATGTTTTCATCGATATCTTAAGAGATGGAACATATACTAAGTGGTTTTAAGGGCCTTATTTATGAATATTAGGTCATGTTCATACCATGTACCCTAAGGTTTGGGATGTTTGTTTACAAAGGCTCCAAATGAAATTAGGAACTGCTTTGAATATTTGGCTCACAATACTTGAGAGTATGAATATTTGGCTCACAATATCATATACCTTGTCCCCGTCCCCGCTTGGCGCCCCGCTCCCCGTCCCTGCCCCATTCCTCACTACGAGGGAAAAAGCTCTCCCCCTCCCCTTCCTCGCCGGGGCCTAAATCCCCAACGGGGAATACCCATTATCCTTGCAACTAGTTGTAGTCCATAGTCCAATATGCAAATTTTAAAGCCCAACCAAACTTAAATGTAACACGTTCAAAAATCCATTAAAAATCTAATATCCAAACTACAAATCAAGATTCCAACACAAATGTTACAAGCTTACAACCACCAGGCTACAAGTTCAATACAACTCTTAATCAAGTCCAAAGTGAATTACAAAGCCAAAGTGAAATAAACTCTTAGCATAGAAGATAGCATTAGTAGCATTCCAGTAGGTAGCAGTAGTCCAATTAATCTTGAAGCAAGCACCCTATCATTACAAGCAGGAACCATTAAAACAAATTTTCTAAGGATCAAACAACACATACTTTCATTTTTCTTCGGGTTTGGGAGAAGATCTCAACATAAGTAATTCTAGTGGCAAATAAACATGGGGAAAAATGAGTTTAACCCTCAATAATTTACCTAAGTATTCTAGGCAATAGGATCATCATCATTCTCAACATGGGCATCATCATCAAAAGAAATACAATGATAAGATGAAACTTCTTCCCCATCTAACAAAAAATTATAAATAAACAATCAACAAATGATCATAATTGATGGAAAATGAGTATTAATATATGATAAGGATATAAAAAAGAAGAAAGGTATACCTTCCAACTCCATTGACGACCAAAGCCAATCTTTAGCACACATCAAAGCTTCTAATGTCATTGAATGTAAGCGATTATGATACGAACTTACAAATCTCCCTCCAGTACTAAATGCAGACTCAGATGCGATTATGGAAACTGGTATGGCATAGAGGTCACCAGCAATCATGGATAATATATGACACCTTGACTCACATCCCTTCGAATAAGTCAGTACGTCAAAGGTGTCCGAAGGTGGAATCACATCTTCTTCTATATATAAATCCAACTCAGATTCTTATGGGGTAGGAGGATCCCTTTTGATCTTTTTTTGATATATATCTTCCATGCTCCTCTTTTTACTACATCCACTACCTTCAGAAGTGAGATAAGATACATGTATGCAATCACTAGAAACACTAGAGAATTGGACCATGAGCTTTACTTGCTTGCTTAAACTTTTGTTGATATTTATGAAATAAAATATAACAAGTATCCTTAATCGAATCCACCTTGTCCAACACATTAAAATCATACATTGTCGTGTAACAACACTCAAACATATTCAACTTATATCAAAGATCCAAAACACATGCAACTCCCTTAATGCTATTAATTATATCATAATATTTCTCGCATTTGTCAAGCATCTTTTTTGCCATAGTTTTGATCATCAAATTCGAATCAAAAAGCCAATCATCCAAAGCAAGCCTAATGTCAAACACTTTCGAAAAATAAACATTTGCAGTGGGGTACTTAGTGCCCGAGAACACTTTACTCACATCAAAGAAAGTCTCCAACTTCTCACAAATATCTCTAGCTTTATCCCATTCTTCATCATTAGGCAAACATTTATAGTTACTTTTCCTTTTGCAAACATTGGGAAAACTTCTCTATACAATAAAGTCATTTGAAGTATCAAGTTGAATTCCATCTTATCCTACAATCAAGTTTCAACTGTTTGGAATAAACCGTATTTAAGCTATCACAAGCTTGTTTGAAAGTTTCCTTTCTTTTAGGTGTTGCTCTACAATATGCGACACTATCATGAATCTTTTCAATTGAGCCCTCACTGATTCCCAATCCATCCTTAACAATCAAATTAAGTATATGTGCACAACAATGCATATGGAAAAACCTACCCTTCAAAAGAAGTTCCCTTATATCCAATCTATCTTTAAGGATCACAATTAAAGTATCATTGGAAGAACAAGTATCAACCGTGAGAGAGGATAATTTCCTATTAAGGTTCCATTCTGAAAAGCACTTTAACAACTCTTCAGGAATAACCTCTATGGTATAAGGACA
>NCQT01110704.1:2857-15648 GCA_002740465.1 Stenocereus thurberi
GCCTTCCTACCCTTGCAGCTGCGAGCCTATTCGAAAGCAAAAGAAGTCAATTTAATGGATTGTTGATCCACATCCCAGAACAATAATCAGGCAATACCCTCCACGACAAACCAATCCAATGATATCAACTCAAAAACGCAGTGTCTATCCCATAGTTGCTGGGATGATTTGGGATCCAGCAGTCTATGCTCCCCCTTACCATTCCTAGAAATCTGTAGCCGCAACCTTTATCCAGCACAGCCTATATTAAACTAAGCAGCAAATCGTGACTGCACCACACTCCACTTGAGCGATCAATCCTGGCAGCTATAGTTTGTCTATATTCACAGGAAAAGTACACCAGCTAGGTAGTTCATTAATGTGATCACTATCATCACAGAGGATGGTATTCAAATCTGTTGCTACAGAGAACAGCACTTCAGGGAAATTCACATTCCCAGGCATGTTTGTAAATCAAAAGAAAAATTCAGCCTTACAAATGGTTGCAGTCGAAGATGGATGAACCCTATTTTCATGACTAACCACATGATATTTGGATTCCCATTGTCTATCAGAGCTTGGCCACTTCACCTTGTATAAGAGAAATTACAACTAAAGTTGAATGAGTAGCCATTCAGCAACATTTAACTCAGTTGTGATACTCCAAATCAAATATTCATAAATTTTGGTGACAATCATCACTCAAGAGGAGGCGGCACGGGAAGAGAATGAGGTTCAAATGGGTGGGTCAGAGCACATTAGCTGAGAGATTTTGCTTTGCCAGTGGATAGATTGGAAAGGAACAGCCATTGTGATACTTGCACTTTGCAAGTGGCATAGGCAGCAGGATTGCATCTTTTTCCCCAAAAAAGGGGCAATAAATTAGCTTTTTTGTATCTCCAACAACCCCCCCCCCCTTTTGGGGGGAAAAAAGAAAAAACATACATTTTCTCTTCACCCTTCAAATTATTCCATCCTAAATCTTAATGTCTCTTATGTCTTCCTAATTTACATCACCACCACTAGAATTCCATCCCAAAAGAAACAAACATACGTTAACTTAAGTCAGTGCAATAACATTACAACAGAAAGCACTGAAATTGCCACAATTGTTATTTCCAGCACAATCTCAACCTGAGTTAAACATTCTCCATATGTGAACAACAAAGAATACTAGCATAAGAAAAGTTTATTTCAAAAGTGACATTTTCTTGGAAAACAATTAGCAAAATCAAGAGTTATATTTTCTGCTGGTTCAACAACAAACCTCATACAGTAACTCTTCAGCCTCAAATTCAGGCCCGCCCAATTAATTCATGCTCTGGGTGATCTTTCTCTTAGATCCTTAGTTTTAAAAAGCACGAGGTGCACTGAGGCGCACAGGGTCCCAAAGCGTGAGGCGCAAAGCACACGCATCATGGATGCGAGGCGCACTTCTATGCAAATTTTTTTTAAAGTATTTCATATTTCACAAAGCATATTTTACATAAACCAATTAGATAAATGCATTAAAAATGTGATTAGACATCAATATGACTACTAACACCGCAAATGACCTTAAGATATGTTATCTTATCATCGTAGTTCCCCAATGCACGTACTCACGGTACAAGTTTAGCTCAGCTTTCAGCTCCTAAGGAAGGAAAAGAAGAAAAAAGGCAAAGGCAAGGATAAGAAAAAGAAGAAAAAGAGGGAACATACAGCCACGCATCCTTGAGGTGCACCTCATCCCCTCCGAGGCCCTGAGCTGGTAGCCTCATGCCGAGGCGCGCCTTAGGCGGGCTTTTTTAAACTAAGCTTAGATCTATATTGAGAAATTTCATACTTCTTGCATCTCATGCTGCTTGAAGGATGGGATAATCCAACCTGAATGGAGGACACATAGCTAAACAAACAACTAATGTTAAGGCTCAGGCATGGAAGGCCACCCTCATGCTGGAGTCAATCAAATTCAAGTAAAATGCTAGTGTTTACTGAGCATTTACCATAAGTTGTTTGTCCAATAAGCTAGTGTGTGTCAGTATTCTCAACTTCTACTAAAGTTCTTGGATTAAAATGAATTCGGTACTTGCCCATCAAAATGGATCGTTCGCACTTGTTCTGAATATCTAGGCCAAACTGACCACTCTACTCACAGTTGACACGTTTTCTTTAAAAAAAATGTTTGACTCAGAGATTCCACAGCAAACCAACCTATTAACCTGGTGCTTCTTATGAGCCTCGTTTCTTTTCGCTTTTTGGGGGGGAGGGAGTGGCAAGGGTTAGCAGTTTTGGGTGTGAAATAGCTTGCAATGACCAATTTTGCCATTACCATCTGTGAGCCTATATCCCCATCCCAATCCAATTGGAATGCCTAATGTATCATGAAATTCACTATCAACTGCAATAAGCACATCACGAACTTTGAATTGGCAGGCCAGGTCCTCGTGCTACAGGCCTATGGACAAAATCCACTACACTAATGCCCCAATCATGGATTCAAAATCTGGCCAATATGCGACGAAATGGCCGCATTGGAAAGGTTTTTGATGGCCGAACCACGTTTCGATATAAAACGCAATTTCCGCATTAAAGTGATTTTTCCACATCGCGACCGCAATCGCAATCGTGACCGAAACCGCATTTTGAATCCCTGGCCCCAATAGACCTAGATGGAGTGAATGTGGATTAAGATTGACCTCAATCCTCAGGGAGTTGTGCTGATCCTAAACGAAAGCTCCATAGCATAACTCGAACTCACTTTCTCTGCATAAAGAAGCCAAGCTTCCAGCTCATGAAAGTTGGAAGAAATTTGAAGTTTCTTGCTTCTAACAGAACATGACAAAGAATGAAAATTGCACAGAACTGTTTGACCGTATTAAATCATATCTCAATCATATTTCAACCAATTAATCGGTACTTATATCACGCCTTATAAAAGTGGCCAGCTTTGGGGGTTTCGACGTTTTCTTGGGAGATGGACGATACAGAGCAAGCATTTTAAAACAAGGGCTCCTTTCATCTCATATACATTGCCAAATCTTGGAAATTTATGAAAATAAGAATTATATGCAATTGTATGGAGGCAAGGTTGAAGATAACTTTTTAATGAATAAAGGAACTAATTAGAAATTGAACTTTGACAATATTATGTAGCAAGCAAAATCAATGTTTTCGACAATACATATGAAATGGAGACGTTAAGATAACCCACAAACAGATTATCGACAAACTCGGCAACTTCTTATGCACAAGACCACACATATTTATCCCATTAAAAAAATTAAAAAATTAAACATTAAAAATCAAGATCAAGCTGTTTGTTGCACTAAAGAAGTGTTCCCAAACCTCTTTTTTTTGGAGGGGGTAATCAAGAGGTATATTAAAAGGACACCAAGGGAATGTCACCCATTTACAAAAGGGGCACAATACAAAAACATTATGCCCTTAAGCTCTCATCCATAATGCAATCGACAAAAGCCAAAAAATTTAAATTTTTGTTACCACTAAGCCCAACACTCTTAACTATACAACCACCTCAAAAAATAGAGCTTAAAATCTTGAAACGGCAAGACTCTGTCGTCAAAGATACGACGATTTCTCTCCTTCCACGTAGCCCACCAAATAGCCAAAGGAAACATGTTCCAAACTCCAAGGACCCAACTCTTCTTCATCCTTCTCCTCAAAAGCTACTACCACATCTCTTACATTAGAAGGTTGAACCCAACTAATCCCCATAAGAGAGAGAGCTAAATCCCAAACCACGGGAAACCAACGACAATGTACAAAGAGATGATCCACAGTTTCTTCCTCCTCCAAACACATAGAGCATCTGCTTGGACCTCTAAAATTTCTTCTTTTAAGCATGTCATCCGTAGGAATCTTGCCTATGGTGGCTGCCCACGCAAAGAAACACACTTTTATGGGAGCTTTAGACTTCCAAATGGACTTCGCAGCAAAATCATAACCATCCAAAGCATCAAAATGTGTGGAACAAAAATTCTTGACCGTAAAGGATCCCTTAGAGCTAAGTGTCCACACAATCTCATCCTTGCCTTGAGACAGAACCTCTTTGCCAGCAAATACGGCTAACAAATTACAAAAACTGTCCTCTTCCCAATCATTAAGATTCCTCACAAAAGTCAAGTTCCAATGGCTAATATCATCATTCCAAGAAACAACTTCTTGTACCATGGCATACTTTAAACGAGTCATCCTAAAAAGATCAGGAAAAAAAGTCTTTAAAGGTCGCTCCCCACACCAAACATCATGCCAAAATAACACCCTTGAGCCATCCTTCACCTCAAAATGCACTAAAGATTTGAAACGCTCAAGACCTGTTAAGATAGATTTTCAACAACCAACACCGTAGGAATAAGAACTCTTCTGACTCCACCAACCCAACTCATTAGTCCCATATTTTGCCTTGATGATGTTTCTCCACATAGCATCATCCTCCTTTGCAAACATCCACAACCATTTGGTCTTGAAAGCATCGTTCATAACACGGAGAGGTCTTATGCAAGTCCTCCCTCATGCTTAGGACGACATACTTCGTTCCCATTAACCCAATGGAAGCCATTACCATTTTCATTAGAATTCCAAAGAAAATCTCCCATGATTTTCTCTAACCGACTGGCAATGCTAGCTGGGATGGTGAATAAAGACATGAAGTAGATAGGTAAGCTACACAAAGTGCTTTTCAAAAGTGTCAATCTACCCCCTCTAGACAAAAGCTTAGACTTCCAGTCTGTCAATTTTTTATGGAACCTCTCCACAACTGGGTCCCAAACAGCTATGCTCTTATAAGGGGCACCAAGAGGAAGACCAAGGTAAGAAGAAGGCAGATACTCAACTACACACCCAAATAGCTATGTTCCCAAACCAATAATATCTTTCACGATTCAAAATGACCGATCTGAGTTTTACTGGAATCAAACAGCGTGTCTTCAGGATATTCATGGACACAACACACTAGTCCTAAGGTACAACACCACCTTTTCTGCAACCTATTTCTAGGCCCAGTTCTTTTTGCTTTAAGTATTAAGCTTAGAGCTTACATATTCTTACAACTTCTACAGCTTCTTAAAGCTACCTTATAACTACCTTATGACTACCTTACAACGTCTTACAACTCTTTACACCTTTTTCCAGTTTATCACAACTTCCAACTTAATTTTACGGCAAAAAAGAATAGGGCTTAATTATCAAGGTGGTTGTTAGCACTCAACAGTGAACCACTTAAAAATCCTTTCCTAAATGAATATTTGTCTCTGTGCCAGACTTGCTTGTTGCTTGTTGCTTGTTGCTATTGCTGCAGGTGTGGGCCATCTCTAGATGGAACCCTCAACACTAAATGAAATAGGAGCAAAGCTTAACACTACAGCAAAAAAGAATAGGGCTTAACTATCAAGGTTTTGATACTCAACAGTGAACTACTCCAAAATCCTTTCCTAAATCAATATTCGTCTCTTTCAAAATTGCTGGTTACTATTGCTGCAAGTGTGGGCCATCTCTAGATGGAACCCTGAACACTAAATCCTAATCAAACCCAAAGTAGGAGCAAATGGCTTGGACACCTACTAACATCCCCAAAGATTCAAAGCCCAAGACCTCCCTGCAAAATATTTATTTAAAAAAAAAAAAAAGAATCCAAATCCAAATCCATACCCAAAGGCATGCACTCGTCCCTAGGTAGGATATAAGAGCCTATAAAAAAGTATCAGACCTTTCTATATGACGAATTCGACACTCAACCTAAAAAGTTTATCACATGTTCCATTCACAAACGTGACTACCTGTCCTGCAAATATCCAGAAAGACTTCAACCTAGCTTCCGTAGAAGGTCAATCACAAGTCCAAGTACCCACTAGCACCTTCAAGGTAGTAGAATCATTTACTCGCCAAAGAACTTAAAAATGAAAATGCGATAAAATATCAGTCCCCCGCGGTGCTTGAGGATCTTTTCCAACAACCAACAAAAGAGAAGCATGCAACGCAAGGTTCCCAATCTTAATGTTCTCTACAGTCTTCCAGAAGTTTCAGCACTACCACAATCAAGAAGTCTATCAGTAAGCCCAATTACTATTCCCTGAATAACATTATTTTTCAATTTCGATTTGAAATGAAATTTCAAATTCATAGACTTACTAAATAGAAATAGAATTTCATGAATGAAGCATGATAAATTGGCTAGGCCGATGAAAACCTCTAAGCACCAGAAGTGACAACAATGTTCTGCGTTCGAAGTGTATATAGGAGGCCCTTTTTCCCTAACCCGCAAAGGACATAAGGGTTTGCATAATTTAGTGAGACCAGAAGGCTGTTCCATCAAATGACTAGAAGAAGCCATATAATATCTATGAAACGACCACCACATAAATACAAGCCGTTTGTGATGGATGGGAATGATGATGAAGAGCTGAAAAGAGTTGGTTACTTAAACGAGTCATTCAGAGGGAAAACTGTTACATAATACTGCCCAAGTAATGAAGGTGCAGGAAACTAGGACATTCTTAAGTGAAATATTGGACCCATTTTCTCGTATTCTGTTTTTCAGAAGTTTTAACCACCTAACTTTTCAGCATGGATTTCCTGAACATTTTTATTTTAATCTCTTTATTGAGTTATTTCAGTTATAACGCGAAGCGAAAAGAACAAAATTTAACAATGAACAAACTAGCAAAATATCATAGTTCAATGTCAAAAATTCATCATCTTGACAGCACAAACAATCAACCCAATGCCCTATTTTGCTTCAACATCCACTCTCCATGAGAGGGTAATCTAACTGGATTGCATTGACACACCAAAACGTCTATGGAAAAACAACAAGAACATAAGGAGAAGAGGGGCTCTTGCAAGTTGTTTCAAACCAATAGATCAAAGGATTCAAACAGTTGAGAAATCCTTGGTTTTGCTGCAATGTCTTCACAATCAGGTAAATTTTATGCTTGCCGCCAAAGCAACAAATGCTAAGTCATACAATTAGATTGAAAATCTTCGCGTACATTTAACATTATGCATAAGCACATCTTTTCATACTTGCTTTACTTGATCTATGAAAATGGCAACAGTGCCCAGCTACCCAATATGACCCTATCAGGAGCTCCATCTCTTTAATCTAACCCAATACAACCACTCAGCCCAAAAGTCCAAGTTACCAGAAACCCCCAAGGAAAGGCATATCATGGATTTAAACACTCAGATTAGCACTTTGCTGAAACCTTCTCGTATCATACCCAACTAAAGTGTACCTTCATACAATACCTTCTTGGATCATATCCTACTTTGCCATCATGCGTGCCGTGACATACTGCATGAGTATTTAGTAACAAGTCAGCCAAAAACTTCTTCCCCCTACAAAGTTTAAATGCTAATTTCTAATGTCACAACTAATCAAATCACACCCCTCTAGGCCTATGACAACCCATACTTGTGGAGCAGCAACAAGTCAACAACCTTATTGCTCCCTAAAAATTGACAACTACTACCATCATTGTTAGCTTCCTTAAGCTTACAATGTGTTTCATTAATATCTTTTGATGAAAGACAGAAAGGAGTTGGTCTATTGGTATATTTATTATGTTACTTTTGGATTACCTTAGTAATTCTATTGTTTAAATATGTTATGACTCTAAGCGGATATTAACATGCCAGTATTGCTTAATTGATTTTGTATAAGGTGTCATAATATCATTAAAATAGTTTAGTATTCAAATTTGAATATATGATCGTTATGATATTATATTTTGTGATTTAAATTGATTATGAGATAATATAAGTCACATTATGAGGGATATATGCTTAGCAAGATTTTAATTTGCCTTGACATTTGCTTAACAAGATTTTAGAAATCATGGATTGATTGGGTAAATATTGATGCTTCATACTTGCTTGATTTATAGAAAGCAGATACAAACTTATTCTCAGAGAATCCACTAATCAGCACCAAAATAGGAAATTAACCGTTGGGCTAGATTTGTTAAACTGCAGAATTCTCAAGAGCCTCAACTATTTTTTACGGTCTTGAAATCGGCTGAAGATACTATTTCCTAATTTGGCGGCAACTGCTACTTACCAACGGCTCTATTATCTTTTCCTATAAATATTGAAGCAACTTAAAGGCTGAGGAACAGGGAAAAACGGAACACAAGTAAAGAACAAGAACTAAGAGCCACACATGCAAATATCATTCTCTTGTTCACTTAATTTACTAAGTTCTACTGCTCTAGTTGTAATTGGGTGGGATAGTCAAAGTTGAAGGATTAACTCTACCAATAACTTATTCAAGTGTCAACTTGTGACTTAGAACTTAAAGTAAATGTACTTTAGAATTGTGTAATCCTTCTTAATAAAATTGGGCTAATCCTAGAGTTAGGGAACTCTAAACGGGGACTAAACCTGATTGAGGTTAACCTCATTAAAAAATACTCATGCCTTGTCCATATTTACTTTTTCGCATTTTATTTTGATTATTTTGTGGCTTTGATTATCACCATATTCACCCCCTCTATGGTGATTTAACTATCCAAATCAGGCTAACTAATTGGTGTCAGAGCTAGTACTATTTTTTTTTAAAACTTTACCATCTAATAGTTTGATCCCATGGCTAGTTATAATTTTGACTCTGATTGCCCTCCACTTTTTAAATGTACTAGTTATTTTTGGAGGCAGAAAACAAGGAAACTTTATATCAAGCACAAGGATCTCGATCTTTGGGAGATTATGGTCAACGGTCCAATAGTTACTGAGAAATTGGACGATGAATATACTGCAGATGATAACAAGCGGATATCCAAAAATTTTAAAGTTCTAAATATTTTATACTGTGCTCTTACTGTTGATATTAATGAGTTTATCCCACAGTTTGACAGTGCTAAGGAGATTTGGATGACTCTTTATCTTAGTTTTCAAAAGCGCGAGGTGCAATGAAGCGCATAGGGTCCCAAAGCTTGAGGCGCAAGGCGCACGCATCATGGATACGAGGCGCACTTCTATGCAAATTTTTTTTAAAGTATTTCATATTTCACAAAGCATATTTTACATAAATAAATTAGATAAATGCATTAAAAATGTGATTAGACATTAATATGATTACTAATACCGCAAATAACCTTAAGATATGTTATCTTATCATCGTAGTTCTCCAATGAACATACTCACGATACAAGTTTAGCTCTCCTTTTAGCCCCTAAGGAAGGAAAAGAAGAAAAAAGGTAAAAGCAAGACTAAGAAAAAGAAGAAAAAGAGGGAACATACAGCCTCGCATCCTTGAGGCGCACCTCATCTCCTCCGAAGCGCTGACTCGGTAGCCTCACGCCGAGGCGCACCTAGGCACGCCTCAGGCGGGCTTTTTTAAACTAAGCTCTTTATTACTCGTATGATACTAATCAAAATGTGGTGTCAAGCGAATTTGTAGTCCAGGATGAAATGATCATGGATGGAGATGTTAAGCAAGTAAATGATCATCAACTACATGAAGTGCGAGAATATGAGACAATCCAATTCAAGGCCTTATACATAATGATGCCAATCCTGCCCGAATTAAGGAATTGCTTGAAAATGGTGAGAAAAATAAAAATTCTTGGTATTCATCTATTCTCCAAAATGGTAAATATGAGGTAAAATCCATACTTGAATTTTCAAATAATAGTGTACCTCCAAGTTGTCATATTTTTTATGATGTAAATACAGCACCAAATTCTTCATTATGGTGTTAAATCAAGAAAATGCATCAAGATTGAAGGAAAGAAAAATTTTACCTAATTAATTTTTCTTACTCCTCATAATTTTGAATCCAAGAAGAAAAGAATATCAAGATTTGGTCGAACAGCTTCATTTTTGAAGAAATCAACAAAGAATGCGCATGTTTGTTGGAGGATATTAACTCCTCATTTAGGTCCTAATAATTAATTTTCAATAGCATTTAATCCTCCTGAAAATTTAAGCGGACCAGAAAAAATTGGAGCCTCGCAATGGGATATGGTAATTTATGGTTTGCCAAAAGTAAAAATAAGGTAAGTCCACTTGCTGTGTCATTGCCCAAATTTCAAGGCTCTGAAATACAATGTGATGCCTTGAAAATTAGGCTGAAACTAGAATGTTACTGTCTGTAAATAACTAAAACTCAAGGGCTTGAATTTTTATGTCAACATTTGAATGGTAGTAATATTTGGATTCTTGCTAAACAGAGGTGATGTTACTTTGCATGATCTACTTCCAATTTGAGGCATTTTGATTTCAAAATTTTGAAGTTTAATTTACTTAATTATATTTGGAATGTGATGCTTATTATGACATGTGATTATTTTTATGCATAGATGATATCTTATATGCTTCTTTTTTTATTAGGTCCATAATTGTTATGATCTCTAATATTCACATATATGATAAAGTTTATTTCTATAAGGAAAGAATTATATTATTTGATTATTCTACTATAACCTTGATTTATTCTTGAAGAAGGAGAATTGTTGTATTAATGCTCTTATATATTAATCCCTTGTAATGCTCATGAGAATATCAAGTCGATTCATGCATGTTACGATATATTATTTCATCAAAATGTTAGTGTTTAATCCCTTATATTTTTTATGAGCATCATACATTGAGGGGAATATCTTTACATGTCATTGATTTTACATGTCATTGATTTGTCAAGGGAAGCTATATGTGTTTACCATAATTTTTTATACGCCTTGATTTTTCTTTCTGCGTACTGTGATACCTTTTTTATGAAATACAAAAAGGACGAGAAGTATTTGGTAAGCTTTCATGGTGTAACATTCAAAGCTGTACTGATATGCTATTTTTATTAGGTTTTGTCTTTCGTCAAAAATGAGGGGATTGTTAACTTCCTTAAGCTTACAATGTGTTTTATTAATATGTTTTGATGGAAGACAAAAAGGAGTTGGTCTATTGGTATATTTAATATGTTATATTTGGATTACCTTAGTAATTCTATTGGTTATACATGTTACGATTCTAAGTGGATATTGTCATGCTAATATTGCTTAATTGTTTTTATATAAGGTGTCATAACATCTTTAAGAAGATCTTAACTTTCTGGCATTATATTTTGTGATTCAAATTTGAATATGAGATAATATGTCATATTATTAACCTCGAAGGAAACTAACAGAGGCATAACTACCAATGTGGAGATAGCAGTAGCAAAAGGAGTCGAGTTCCCAATGCCTCTCTTGCCTTGCTAACTCCTACTTCAAGTTTTCCTTCAGTTGATGACGTTGAGTGGGTTAATCCAGCAAGGCTAGAAGCTGATATCTCTAGTCAGCTTTATTTGGGCACACCAATGTTTCCAATGAGGGATGATTATGCTGCTCCATTAGTAAGGAATGAACTGGTGAAGAGTGTTTATTCTTGTTCTTCGACCTATGCGCTATCTTCTCCCCATTTGGCATCAACTCATACGCCTTCCACTTCTTATTCTTGGCTTAAGGATATGATTGACCAACCTACTGCCCTGATGGTTAATCCTCCTCTTTTTTCTGCGGGAAATCACTCTTCTCATTCTGCTGATTTAGGTCTTGGGGTTTTGGGTGGTATACCTTGCAACTTACCCAGAGAAATGGTTCGGGATGCACTTGTTATGAGTTTGGGATCTCGAAGTAGTGCATCTTGTTCAGGGGTGATTGACAACAGGTGCGAGCATCTTATGCACCATGATTGGCCACTAGTGTCCATTGCGCAAACTAATGTTGAAGATGTGGAAACTCCTCTAGCCATTGATTTCTCCTTTCTGCAGAGTTCAAATGATTCGTTCTCAGTGGAAGATATTCGGGATAGAGAAAATGTTAATTCTGGAATTTGTCAAAATGGCTGACTTCCAAGCTCAAAAGCTCAAAAGTATTGCTGCCACTATTGGTGTGGCATTGTCAGGCTATGAAAGTGAAGTCACTCATTTACTTTCTAGAATTGAAAAGAACAGTGTTATGCCTAAACAGAGTGTGCAAAGGACACCATCGGCAATCAGAATGCAAAGAGAATTAAAGAGGCTCGAGTTTGGTGTGAACTATGACCGGGCAAGCGCCTCTTCTAGTGGGATGTTGGTTCCATATGTTTAGGATGTTGTCTTGGAATGTGAGGGGCATCAATGATCTTCGCAAGAGAGATGTCTCAAAAAGTTTTCTGAGGGATTGGAAATGTGATTTGGTTTGTTTACAGAAGACAAAATTAGAAGAAGTTTCATGTTCTGTTGTTCGCAGTTTATGGGGGAACTATTTTGTTGATTTTGCTTTTCTTAAAGTCGAAGGTGCCTCTGGGGGCATCATAGTGGACAAGAACACCTTCAACTTTGTCTCCTCTTCCCAGGGAGAATTTTCCATTACATGCATATTTCAAATGGTAGAAAGGGGCTTCCCATGGGCTTTTTCTGGGGTTTACGGGCCTCAAGACAGAGCTAATAAATTGAGGTTTTGGGAGGAGCTTTGACGAACTAGAAATGGATGGCCTGGACCATAGGGTATCGGGGAAGATTTCAATGAAATTTTATATCCTCAAGAACGGAGTTTGGGATTATGTCCAATGAATACTATGTTGGAGTTTCACGACTTCATCAATTATGCTTCTTTAGTGGATCTTCCTATGAGTGGGGGTGAGTACACGTGGTCTAGGAGTGGTGGAGAAGTTATTCGCTCGAGGTTGGACCACTTCTTGGTTTCTTTGGATTGGGAGGAACATTTTCCAGACTCACTTTAGACTAGATTGCCAATGCCTCTCTCAGATCATTTCCCAATATCTCTAAAGAGGGCCAAGCTGGAGAGGGGGAATGTTCCTTTCAAATTTGAGAACATGTGGCTCAAAGTTGAGGG